>JAAAKG020137783.1:0-11977 GCA_010014905.2 Druon quercuslanigerum
GTAGATTGGAGGACGCCAGGATATATGGTGAGAGAAGAAGCGCAAAGGGATAAATTAAGTATTAGAGTGGGAAAGAGGGCATGAAAATTTGAGACGAAGTTGAGGGAGGGAAAGAGAGGGTAGTTGGCGAGAAAGTGTTTGATAGATGTAGAAGAGAGGAGAGGGAGGGCTATAGAATTAACGAGATGGGAAGAAGAAAGGAGTTAGTTCATGAATGCTAGAGACAATGAAGACGGGACTGAAGGAAATTCTGAAGAATTGGAAAAAAGGACAGGGAAAGACAATTAATTTAAAGATGGGGGATGATTGAGGAATCATAATACAATAAATGGTATAAGATGATAAAAAAGAAGGAGTTACTAAAGTATTTAGAAAAGGGATGGGGAGAGAGAAGGTGGACCAGAATAGCAAGATTTAGATTGAGAAACGAGGTATGAGAGGGGATGTATTATGAAAAGAAAGAAAACAGAAAGTGTAGAATACGTAAATGGGAGGAGGAAAGATGGGAGCACGTATGGGAAGGGTGTAGGAGAGGAATGGAAAATAAAGGAATCTGGCACGAGAATGTGGTTAAGACTCTAGGCGAGGATGGATTAGGAGAAGAATGGATGAAAGAGTTGGAGGGTGCTAGGGCAGCAAATGAGTGTGAATGAAAGAATGCATGTGAAAAAATGGCAAATCGGAAGACAACAAAAGTGAAAGAATAAGGAAACGGAAGTCGCACATATTAGAAGCGTAAAGATTGTAAGTGATGGATATGTAATAGCATAAGTAGACTAAGATGCGTTTGCGCTCTTATTCTCTCTCTCTCTCTCTCTCTCGTGCTTGCATTTGCACTCTCGCTTTCGTCCAAATTCATTCGACCCTGATTGTTTACGTTCGGAGTCCCTGGATTTGTGACGAAGGCCACTGGGGCAATGCCAGAAACCGTGCACAAATCCAGGTTTAAGTGTTATTTAAACTAATAACCTTTTTCTTTTGAATCATGTCATTTCCAGAGGTCGTGTTATCTTGGTTCATAAGATATCATACTGACATATACTATCATAAACTCACATTGACATAATAGAAAAAGTCGCGTGACGAAAAACAGTTCCTAAAGTGAATGAATTAGGTAGATTATTATTATTGTTATTATTATTAATAAAAATGAAAAATAAGAAATGAAAATAATTAGGTTTTCATAAGATCAGCGAATGTCATATCGAAGCCCTGAGAAACGTGAATTCAATTAGCCGTAAGAGGCTTCTTGTGGTCGACGCGTGGGTGATTCATAAATGGCAAAATTGCAAGTATAGTGAAGTTATGGATATTGTTACGTTGAGTTATCCGAGGTTGCAACACAGTTACAACGCGATTCTGAGGTTGCGCTTTTTCTCAGTGGCAGATTGCCACGGTCGCATCTTATTGCACTCGAAACCGCAATTGCTTAGAGCCCCATTGGTAATTAAGCGAGATAGTTAAATGTTCTCTTTGCTGGCATTAGCGAAAACATTAGAAGTTTCCTCTTCAAGGCGCATTTCGTTTCGTTTCATTCAAGCTGCCTATTTCCGACATTAATTAAACGCAATTATTTTTGTATGATTTGTGGCATATGATGACTTCGTGAAGCTCTTCGCCTTGGGTGATTGCTGGAGAAATTCAACCGCGACCTGTGTTGGAGCTTTGTTTTGGAACGAATGTTTTTATTAAATAAGAAACACAGAAATGATAAAAAAAGAATCAAGGACATAAGAAAAACTATTTTCAAATAACTAAGCTTTCCGATTTTTTAACAAATAAGGTATTTATATAAAAAAGATACTATAAAATATTTTTTAGAAAGTTTCAACTACGACAAGATGTTTTTCCGATTGAAATTTTTTGGTACAATGAATCTTTTTCAAGTTATATATGTATAATCAAGTTTAATGCAAATGTAACAATTCTTTATATCACTATAACTTCAAAAAGGTTGAGTGTACAAAAAAAGTTTTCGGAGAAAAATATACTTTCTTTGCCCAAACCTTCTAAAAAATATTTTACAGAATCAGGGAGCTTTTCTCGACATTTTGAGCCAAAGTGTACTTATCTCAACTTTCCTTTCTTTTTATATTCGAATAGTTCAAAAATGTCGTCAGTTTTTAGGTATCTCTGATCGCTTTTAAGATCTTTCAAAATTTTTAAAAACTTCAGTCCTTAAGATTTCGAATATTTTAATAATGGTTTTTTCTTAATGGGCTTTGACTTTAGCGCTTTTTACTTCAAATTCTATTAAGCATTCCAAAAATATTCTTCAGTCAGAACCTTCTCAAGAAAGTCCGAATATTGTACATTTTTTGAATTTCGAGTCCGTCAGTCTTGGTCGGCCATTTTGAATTTGACAATTTTGACTTTCAACATGGATTCTGCTACTCAAAAAGCCTCTTATCGAGCGCATTATCGAAAAAATCCGAGTATTGCACATTTTTTAAATTTTAAGTCTGATATTTTAGGTCAGGTATATTTTTGTCAGCAATATAATTTTTAAATTCGGATCCAGCGACCGAAATATCATTACCATCAGCATCTTATAAAAAATAGGAGTATTATACATTTTTTTAATTTCAAATACGTCACTTTGGCTGCCCAATTTTGAATTTGACAATTTCGACTTCAAGTTTAAATTCTGCAACTCAAAAAAACCCATATTGAGCGTCTTTTCAAGAAAGATCGTATATTGTATTTAAAAAATTTTAGGATTATATATTTTTGTAATTTCTTGTCCGCCAGTTTTGGGCAGACATTTTTAATTTGACCATTTTGACTCTCAAATTTGAATTCAGCTACTCAAAGAAAACCTTATTTAACGAATTCTTAAGAAATTTCGAGTATTGTAAATTTTTTGAATTTTTAGTCTGCCATTTTGGGTCGGGTATTTTTTTGGAGCAATTTTTACTTCAAATTCAGATTCAGCGACCGATAAAAACCTCTTAATTAGCATCTTATGAAAAATTCGGATTATTGTATGTTTATTGAACTTTTGGTACACCATTTTAAGTCAGCCATTTTGAATTTGGCAATTTCTTCTTAAATTTACCTATAGGTGCCACCTATAGGAAACGACATAGGATCCTATATAGGAATTTTCAGCAGGATAGTATACGCATCCTCCAGAAAATGCAAATATTGTAAATTTTTTAAATTTTTGGTCCACCATTTTGATTCAGCCATTTTTATTTGGCAATTTCTTCTTAAATTCACCTATAGGTGCCACCTATAGAAAATGACATAGGATCCTATGTAGGTTCCTATATAGGAACCTATATAGAAATTTTAGGCAGGGTAGTAAGCGTATTCTCCAGAAAATCCAAATATTGTAAATTTTTTTAATTTTGGATCCACCATTTTGGGCCAGGTATTTCTTATACAGCAATTATCACTTCAAATTCGGATTTACTGACATGAGAAAAATCTCTCAGTCAGCATATTATCAAAGAAGTCTGAGCATTGTGTACTTTTTAAATTTTAGCTCCGCCATTTTAGCTTAGCCATTTTCAAGTTGGCAATTTTGACCTCAAATTCGGATTCAGCGACCCAAAAATCCTCTTATTATCTTAGGGGTGGTATTTTTGTTCTATTGGTTCAAGTTTTTATGTATCGGGGTCTGATATCGTATGTTGTATTTTCGCCATTAAAATTTTTGTTTTTAATAAAAAAATGACGCATTACTTTTTCTTCAGAAAAAATGGGCAATTGAGCATTAACGAAGAACTTTATCAACATAATGGATAAACAAATTTTTTATTTAGCTAATCTGGTTTAAAAATTATCTTGAGAGAGGTGTCACAAGGTCACATTGCAAATTACGAAAAGCACGAAAACATTACTTTAGTTTATTTAAATTGATTAGTATAAAAATAACTCTAAATGCGTAAAAATAATAATAACAAATAAGAGAAATAACTGATTTATGATAATGCAGAATGAAATTATGTCCAAGGAAAATCACCGAAGCTTCATTTTTTTTTTAATCAAATTTTTCTATGAGAATAATATTTGTTAACATAAAGTGATTTATAGTTTTCTGCATTCTTTGATATACATTTAAAATACGGAATTTATTAAGTTGTTCTAAAAACAGTAAATAATAATAATAATGATGAAATGTTTATTAAATTTTGCACTTCATTATTCCTCTTCAGTCAATTTCTTCTACTTCCAGCGAAAATTTTTTTACAGATAAACACCAACATTGCATGCATGACTTGTTATATAAAATGTATAACATAATTATTTAACGAATTATTACTTTTTATATTTCTTATATCTATAAATCTTTTCTTTCAAAAAGTTACGTTTTAAATCAAATTAACGTTCAATAATACATAAATAATAATAAATTGCATTGATTTACGAAATTTTTTTACAATCCTATAGCAAGAACAAGATTGACAAGATTGAATTAACAAGATTGAAGATTTAAAGATTTAAGGAATATAAGAAGTAAATGATTCATAAAATAATTATGTTATACATTTTATTAACAAATTACATATGCCAATGTTAGTGCTCATGTGTAAAAAAAAAATTTCCCTGGAAGTAGAAGAAATTGACAGAAGTGGAATAATGAAGTGAAAAATTTAATAAACAGTTCATCAATATTATTGTTATTATTATTATTTACTATTCTTATAACAAATTACTAAATTCCGTATTTTAAATGTCTCAAAGAATGCAGAAAACTATAAATTTTAAAAATGTAAGATCGAAAGCGACAGATCGATGAATCTTTGAGGATAGAAGGAAGAGATATGAATGCCAAGGAGAACCGAATGCAAGGATTCACTCACTATAATGGACAATCTGCAAACCATAGATAAATATCCTAACTTCCAAAATAATTATTGGGGCTGTCTTTTTATTCATATTTACATTCCATAGAACCCAGAATACTAGATGAGCAGAATCGGTTCTAATCCAAGATTTCTGCATTATCAACATCTCGACCGTTCTGCAGCTGCAGTGGTTCGTGTCCGCGATAATTTTCTAGAATGTTCTTAGAGGGTCGAAAGCATGATTCAAGAACGATCTGAAAAACTTAGCTCGGACACGAACCACTACAGTTGCAGAACGTTCTTGATGTGGGCAAGGTAGGAATCTTAGATTAGAACCGGTTCGGCTCAGACTTCTTCCATAGTATCATGAATATGGGATGCCAATCATTTAAATTTTACAACATAAATTATTAAGGAATAAGTTAATATGCAGGGTGTCTAAAAAGTCCCGGGACGGTTGGATATTTCCTCAGGTAAAATATTTTTCAAAAAAGTAAAGGTCACTCCTGAAGTAAATTTCAACGAGGAATTCAATGGTGACCTTTATTTTGACCTTGAAGTTGACCTTTATGGCTTTTTGAAGGTGAACCTTGTTTTTTTAAGTAGAAACCCCCTTTTTTATATCTGCAATCGATAGAGCAAAAAATTCTACGTTCAGGTACGTACCCAAGTCATAGGTTAATTGTAACGTTTAAGGTCAGTTAGAGGTTATTTGAAATTAACAAAGTTTTCCAAAAGGTCAATGCCTGAAGTAAATTTCAACGAGAAATTTATTAGTACGTACCTAAACGTAGAATTTTCCGCTCTATCGATTGCAGATGTAAAAAAGGGGGTTTCCCATGTAAAAAAACAAAGTTGACCTTCAACAAGCCATGAAGGTCAACTTCAGTGTATAAATGAAGGTCACCATTGGATTACTCGTTTAAATTTACTTTAGAAATAACCTTCACTTTTTTTTAAAAATCTTTAACCTGAGGAAATATGCAACCGTCCCAGGACTTTTTAGACACCCTGTAGATTGAAAAATAGCTATCTTCTAGATTTTCAAATATTTTGTTCGTAGTAAAACATTGTTGTTTATTCTATACATACAAGAATACAATAAATAAAATAAATAATAATATAAGCAGAAAATTATTTATAAGTGCATATTTTTTTCTTTAAGATGATTCCTTATCTTGATTATTAATAAAAGATTTGTACTTCACGATTGAAGACGATGATATGAGGCAGAATAGTCGGTGATCGATCGAGATACTTGATATAAAAAAGTGGATCTGCAAGGCGCCACCTTTTTATCCCGTCAGGGTGTCAACGTCGAAATGAGAATCTTCACGAATCACTTGAATCGAAGATTCTATGTATTAATTCTTAACAAATCATTTTTAATCGTACTTTTTAAAATTCCCAGAGAAACCATTCCCAGAGAATAAAATTTTTGTCTTAAGATTTCTTGGAAAATATCACATGATTTTTTATTTAAAAAATTAAATTTTAAGATAAAATTTAAAAAGATTTGCAAAAATCTCAAACAAAAATTTGGAAGATTCTGAGAAAATTTGTATAATTTCGAGTAGATTTTGGCAGATAGCAAACAAAAAAATTAGAAACTTTGTTTTTTTATTAATTACAGCTAAGTCCACTTTTGACTTAATTTTGAATTACTAAATTTTATGAAAAAAAGTTTTGTAACTCTGCTTTGAAATTCATAATATTAAAATAAATTTGAATATCTAAGCATATTAGGCTAAAAGAGAAGTAAAATGTATTTAAATAAAGAAGACTGTCCGGGTGTGCTTTATAATTTGTACATTTACAAACGATAAAAAAAATTCATGAAGTATGAAATTGCCTTGAAGGTTTCAAAGGACTTTTTTTTGCTTTCTGGTAACGTTTCGCGAACTGTGCCGAGAGTTTTTCATAAATAGGATCAACGAGGAGCGGCGGCTTTACGAAAGGACTTCAGTTTTTAAGAGGTGTAGGTCGGCTGATTTTATCGTACAGAGCATTCCTACGTGCGTCTGTCGGATATGTTCTATCCTCACGAATCCCATAGAGTAGTTATACATATATACATTTAAAAAAAAATATATATATATATTTACCTAGAATTTCTTTTCTGTGTATTTCAATTTCTCGGTACATCTCTTAACACGTTAGAAAGATTAAGTAATCTTATTGCCTAGGATTGCCAACCTTTGTAATCTTATGCAAGTTTTTACAATACTTTGTAATCCCCCTTTAGGAAAAAATATTATAGGAAATTCAGTTTGAGTCTATAATAATTTTCCTATAGTAAATTTATTATCATTATTTCGCGACTCTTGAAACATTATTCCAGACAATCGTTCATAAGGAAATCAGTATAAAAATTTCCTGAAAATTATTATATTATTTACTGAAAATAAAACCAGAGAATGAAGGGGAATTGGCTGGTTGTCTTCTCAGTTTTCTTTCCTCTTTTTTATTTTTTTCTAACATTTTTTTCTTGTTTAGGAAAATTTTTTTTAAGAGTATATTTTTTTAAATTACAATAGAAATATTTTATTGGGGTTGTACACATTTGTTCGTTGCATTAAAGGTTTCATTTTTTAAAATTCTATAAATTAAAATTAAGAATGTTAGAGTATAAAAGGAGTTGATGGCAACCCCGGTAAAAAATATTTTAAAAAGAAAGTACAACATTTG
Organism: Druon quercuslanigerum; assembly: GCA_010014905.2. Taxonomy (NCBI): domain Eukaryota; kingdom Metazoa; phylum Arthropoda; class Insecta; order Hymenoptera; family Cynipidae; genus Druon; species Druon quercuslanigerum. The sequence goes on from JAAAKG020137783.1 coordinate 7,485, forward strand.
TACAACTGAAAATTTGTATTAAAACATTATTATTATTTTTATTAGTTCGACAGGCGTACGGTGGCACTCATTCGAGTGTAATCGAGTCAAGCGCTGCTTAACTTCGGTGATCGAATGTACAAAATTTAAGAAAAAAGATATAATTTAATATAAATAATTAATTTTTTCTTGAATTTAATTGTAGACAAATAAACAAATTAACAATGAAGTATAAGCTTCTGCAGTTCAAAAAATTGTATACATTTTTACATTTTTTTAATTTGAGTGTTTAATGCTATAAAAACACTTTGAATTTTAAATAAATTATTGTCAAAAATTATAAATATTTACAATTATACAAGATTTCACAACAGTTGCGTAATTGGAAAAATCCTCATCAACGTTTCATTTTGGGCTTCATTTTCAATTTTCGCATTATATGTAATATATAAGTTTCTGCATGAAACTCTGTTTTTTAATATTAAATTTTTGTCAAGGATTTTTACTATTGCAAAAAACAACATTGAACTGTAGTTCGATTATTAGAAATTAAACAATAATTTATTTTATAGGATGATTCTGAATCTGTTTAATTATAAAAAAATTACCGATTCTAACGTGAAAACTTTAAATTTTTCTATTTGAAAGTCTCAGTTGTTAAATTAAACAAACATAAACAACCGATTGAAACTCTTTAAACTATTCTCAAGCTTAAAAGAATTTCAAATTAATAGATATTCATAATTAAATGCTTTAAAAATTTTTAATGTGTAAGTGAAATTATTGAATTTTGATGTATAATAACAATTCAACAATTTTATTTTTTAAAAATTTAAGTTAGTTTAAAAGAAAGTTACAAGTTTTGGAAAGATACAAACTTAATTTAAAACAAAACAAGATAAAAAAACGAAAAATGAAATGGAGATTTTTTGAAGATTTCGAAAATAATGGTTAAGCTTCTAAAGAACTTTGAAATATTTTAAGATAACAAATTTTTTTCTTAAGATTCCAGGGACAATTCAAAATTGATCTTGATTTTGAAAAATTAAATTTAAGAAAATATTTTAAATGGTTTCCCCTATTTTCGAAAAAAATGTTTAATTAATATAAAATATAAAATTTTAAAATAAAATATTAATATAAATATAAAAATATACAATTAAGCACACTTTTTCAATTTGTCAATGTTATAAAATTTCATAAAAAATTCGAATAAATTTGATTTAAAAAAGGTGTCAAAGTAATTTCAAACTTAAAAATCGAAAAATTAAGAAGCTTTTTAAAAAATTTGAAAGATATTTATCAATTTTTTAGTCTTCTGGAGAATCCCAGAAAATAATACTTCTAAGATCTCAAAGCAAATAGAGAAGGAAATTCAATAAATAAATAGTTATACAAATATATTTTTTTATTCAGAAAAGAAAAATAATGGTGAATGACAATTTACAAACATAAAAATGATGCCCGACAGTAATTCAGAATATGAAAACCTAAGGGCGGATTTATAATTTGAAAAGTATAAATATTTTGATGAAATTTTGGGAAATGATTCCAAATATATAAGAGCACGTCTGCCTGGCCCATTTGAGTTTTTCTTTTGTTAAATAGCGAAATTTTAGATAATTATCTCCTCCATTCCACTCTCCTATGCCCATCATTTCTTCTCATACCGAATCTCGACTAAAGTGTCGTCTCGAGGCTTGTCTCGATTCTCGTCTTCATCATTCTCTAAAACCTCGTCTCGATTCTTTCCTCGAATCGTATCTTGACATTCGTTTTAAATCTCGGCTTATGAGGAAAGTACTACAGGCGGAAAATAATCATGTGACAATATTAAAATTAAGACAAATGGCTATTCAGAAAAAATGAAAATAATAAAAAATTTAAATGCGGAAAAATATTTGAGTAAAGTGAATGGAAAGAATGGATCATATTGAGAAGAATGTACGTGTGCAAATGTTGGATCAGACACATGAGTTTGATCATTAAGACTATTTAGAGGCTGAAATTTGGCCATAACTCGGAGTTCGAGTAATGCGCGTTCTCGTAAACGTAAATGGGCGATCACGTGTGGACTGCGAACTATACAACTATAGGGACACCCAAGTGTGCCGGAAAACGTAATAATCCAGCGGGGTCACTATAATGATGATTACCGAGCACTCAGCTTCGCTAGGATTAATTTAATGGCGCTCCGTGTCCTGTACGGTACCTGCTTACTGAGCACACTATTTGCCGCCACGCTGTTATCTAGGCTAAATTAAGCACACTCCGAATTGAGTAAATCGTGGTGCACGGTTTAACTGGCTTACCCATGCTTTCACTCATCAGCGACATTATACATTCTTCCCATAAGCTATATCTGAGAAATAAAGCGGCTCTTGCACAAATTTTACTCACATCTTTTCTATCTATTCATATTTTAAGGGGCCACAGCACCATATTTTTAATTGCAATCAAAAAAATATATATATATAGACTGCTGGTGGAAAATATTTATTCGGTTAGCGAGTGCGGTACTACAAATTATAGACGACTTTGTAACTTTGTAAGCTCCGCTCGCAAGTTTGGGCGCGCACCTTCTGGATCTCGCGCTTCGTGCTCGATTAGGTATTCATCTCGCGCTACGCGCTCGAACATATTTGCCTCACGCTTTACACGCGGTTCCTCTAGATTTTTGGAGTTCGTGTGTCCGCTATTACGCGCTTCGCAGGGTAATAGCTCATCTCTTTGTAAGCTTTATCTTTATGACATGCTTTTGGTTCAATTACGTCAGTTTTGCGTAAGAGTTTTGCATCAAGACTCTCGCGTTTCGCGCTTGATATTTAATTTAAAAATCATGTAAACCTCGCGCTCCACGCTCGTTTCTGTTCATCGTATAATAGAAACCCAAAAGTTTAGTACGCTTTGCGTTCCGTGTTATATCTTCTTCAAACACAAATGTCTGAATTTGTATTTGATTTCAAATGAAGAAGGGAATTCCTTTACTTCAGCGTATATTTCTGTACCTTGCTAATAAATTATACAATCCGACTGATTTTTTCCAACTATCTGAAAAAGGTGGAAATAGTATCTAAGACGTTTTTGGAACATATACATATAATAAATTTGCAAATAATTATTGAAATGATTTGCGCTTTCACTTTACATTGTCAATGTGAATGTAACGTGTAATTAATGTGTATATAAAAAAAAATTCTATTACATTAAATATTACATTAAATATTACATTAAATATTATATGAAATATTATATTAACTTTGCAGAATAATTTGAAAATTCATTATATTAAATTCTTTACCTCGGCCCAAGACTGCTTATTCAGATATTGCAAAATAAAGTACAAATTTTGTCCATTAACATGACCTTATCATTTATTCTTTATTTTTCACTAATCTTTATTCGCAGCTACCCTGAGAAATGTAATATTTCAAAATTTGACCTATAAAAAATTTGTAGATCTTTTTCAGCTGCACAATTTTTGTCTTCACATCTTTTTTCGTATCTTGCATAGTTTGTCCGTAAAATAGAATTTTTGATTTTTCATTATTTTTTGTGCAACAAAAATTTAAATTTTCGATTTTTCCAAAAAATTCAAAAAGTCGTTATGACAATCCTGTAGGATGTTAAAAGAAACCCATTTTTCTCGTATTGATTTTTTTTCGTATCTTGCGTTGTTTGGCTGATAATGCTTATTTTCGTTTCTTTTTTTGGATTTTGAAATTGCTCTAGCTCTGAAAAAAATTGTTATGGTTTATGTTGTTTTTTACGAATAAAACAAGAACTATAAGTCCTATCAAAAAGTGATTCAATACAAATTTGTAGATCTTTTTTGGCTGCATAATTTTTGTCTTTACATCTTTCTTCGTATCTTGCGTAGTTTGACCGCCAAATGGAATATTTCATTTTCTATTATTTTTTCTGCGATCAAAATTTGAATTTTCGATTTTTCGAAGAAGTTTAAAAAGCTGTTATGATAATCTTGTAGAGCTTTTAAAAACTAACGTTCTTCCCCTCCAGACTTTTTTTTGATATCGTGCGTTGTTTGGCTTAAAATGTTAATTTTCGTTTGTTTTTTTGGAATTTGAAACTGCTATAACTCTAGTAATTTTTTTTTATTGAAAAAAGTCATTGTGATAAATTGTTAGTCTTTTTGAGTACTACTAATAACTGTACATAAAATTTTCAAAGAGGTCTCAAAAATTTTCAAAATGTGCTCACTTTTTGAATTTGTATCCAAAATGGCTGGCTAACAAGCTTGACCTTCAGATTGAGACACTAAAAGAGTATACCAAAGGCCAATCCAATCTGTTAAATTTTTCGAAAGTTATCGTGCTCACAGCCAGACATACATACATACAGACATACATGCAGACACATTCGTAAAAACCTGTTTTTCGGGTTCAGGGGGTTTTAAAACGTGGACATTTGACAACAACCGGGGGGGGGGGGGGGGGGGCAAATTTTAAAAAAATAAAAAACCTTCTCAAGATGAGAAAACAAAAATGTAGACA
>JAAAKG020137784.1:0-12814 GCA_010014905.2 Druon quercuslanigerum
ATCGAATTTTCATCTCTTTTAGTTTAAAATTTATGTTTGTAATTGACAATTAATCAACTCTGTTTAAAATTTAATTGTTTTATTGTAAATTAATTTTTTCTTAACAATTTATATTTTGGTTTGAAAATGGTACTGTTTTTTGTAATGTTCGTATTTTTGCCTTGAAAATTCATTATTTTAAATGAATCTCTTCTAATGATTGAAAAATCTTTCTTTTCTCAAAAATTCATCAGTGTCTTGAGATATGTTACATTCGATTTAAGATTATATTTTTTTGTTAAAGTGAAGGATTAGGCCTTTTTTCTGAAAATTATTATTTATAACTGATTGTTTTATACTTTTTAAACTTGATATTTTTGATTCAAAACTTATATTTCTTGGTAAAATTAAAATAATTGATTAAAACTCTACTTATTATTTTTCCTTCGAAATTTCATCTCTTTGTTACATATTTTTGGGCCTAAAAGTACATGATTGACAGGTGGACTCTGTTGTTGAAAAATTACCTTTTTGACTGATAATTTATCTATTATTTTAAAAATTTTATTAATTTTTAAGAAATTTAGGAATTTATTCGAATCTTAATTATTTTGTTTTTTTTTTGTGTTTAGAATTCAACTATTTTGTTAAAAATGATTCTTTTTGGTTTTTTAGTTCTACTTTTAAATATAGATATTTTGTTTGATAATTCAATTTCTTTTTATTTATAATTAAAGTATTTCTTCGCTAATTAATAAACTTTTCTTTTTTAAAATGTCACTTTATATTAAAAATTTATCTCTTTTAGTAAAAATTGTATCCTTTTTTTATTTAGAATGCTACTGTTTTATTGAAAATTTCATTGTATTGGTCAAGCTTTCAAGATTGTTGTGAATTTATTTTTTTGGCTAAAAGTAGATCCATTATATTTTTTATTAAAATTTTATCTCTTTTAGTTTAAAATTTATGTTTTTTATTAAAAATTAATGATCTCTGTTTAAATTTAATCTGTTTTATTGTAAATTAATATTTATGTTAAAAAATTATATTTTTGTCTAAAAACTGTACTGTTTTTCGTAATGTTCGTATTTTTTCCTTGAAAATTCTTAATTTTGGATTAATCTCTTTCTGAACATTTGAAAAATCTTTTTTTTCGAAGAAATTCATAAGTGCCTTGAGATATGTTACTTTTGGTTTATGATTATATTTTTGTTGTTGAAGTAAAGGACTTAACTATTTTTCTGAAAATTAATATTTATACCTGGTGGTTAACATCGAGGAGTTTTAACCACTTATTATTTATTATACATAAATTTAACGCAAAATATAATTATAGTGCGTTAAAAGTTAATATTTTTTACCTAAACATTCATATGCTTTCTTACAAATTAATATTTTGGGTTAAAAACTCAAATTTGTTGGTAAAATTTAAACTAATTGATTGAAACTTTGAATATATTTGTCGATAACTAAACTTTTTTGTTTTAAACTAATAAGAATAATTTGTCATTAAGCACATCAGTTTTTAGGTTAAAAATTATAAAAGGTCAACTTAAAATATAATAGTTACACCACGAGTTATAAATATTAATTTTCAGAAAAATAGTTGAATCCTTAACAAAGACAGAATAATTTTCCACCGAAGAGTTGTTTTATTAATGAAAAAGGATGAAATGTCTACAAAAAAAAAAAAAATTATAAACCGAAAGTAAAATATCTCAAGGAAATGATGCATTTTTTATAAAAAAAGGTTTTTCAATTATTCGAAAAGAAATTCATCTAAAACGATAAATTTTGAAGGCAAAAATACAAACATTAAAAAATAACAGTACAATTTTCAAGATAAAATATAAATTGTTAACAAAAAAGTTAATTTTCACCAAAACAGTGGAATCTTCAACCAAAATATGATAAATAAAACCTAAAATAACAATAATAATATTGAAATAGCAACAAAACAATAAAAAATATGAGTAAAATTGTGATCTGTTTCTTCCAATATATTAATTTGATATAAATGCTGATTTATTTTTTCTACATAACCAGTAGATTCAATAAAATATTGAAACTATGAAAACTACTTTTAAAAACCAGAGAAATTCACAATCAAACTTTTGCTTTTTTAGCCAAATTAGATGCTTTTTCTATCCAAGCAAATAAATTTAAAAAAAAATACACTCACCATTTTCAAGGATTGGTTCAATTTTCAACATAGAAAGGTATTTCAATAACTGAAATTTTTTTTTTTTTTTCATAATGTTAAACTTTTAACCCAAACAGTACAACTTTTCACAAGACGCTCAAACTTTGAAACCAAAATATTATGTACCAAAACTAGTCTAAAAATTGTTAACAAAGTGGTAAATTTTTAAACAAAAAATAATAATTCCCAACAAAATATATGCATTTTGAAAAAAATAGTTTAAATTTTACCAACAAAGATGCGTTATGAACCCAAAACATTAATTTGTAAGAAAGCACAGGAATTTTTAAATAAAAAATATAAAACTTCAATTTAAAATATAGTCGTTATACCACAATTTATAATTATTAATTTTCAGAAAAATAGTTAAATCCTTCTCTTCAACAACAAAAATATAATTTTAAACCTAAATTACATATCTCAAGAAACTGGTAAATTTTTTAGAAAAGAAAGATTTTTCAATCAATGAAAAGCGAATCGTCTAAAATGATGAATTTTTAAGTAAAAAATATGAATATTACGTCAAACAATACAATTTTTGGACCAAAATATAAATTCTTAAGAAAAAGAATAATTTACAATTAAACCGTTGAATTTTGAACAGAGTAGGTTAATTTTCAATGAAAATCATAAATTTTAAACTGAAAGAGATGAAATTTCAATCAAAAATATAATAGTTCTACTTTGAGTTAATAAAAATTAATTACCAACAAATTACTTGAAAGTTCGTCCAATGCAGAGTCTTTTTTAACCAAATAGTTGCATTTTAAATAAAAAAAGATACAATTTTTAATAAAATAGATCAATTTTCAATCTAAACTGACATTTAAAAAAATTAAAGATTATTAATCTGGGAAACAATACTTGAATTAAAAGTAAAAAATAATTAAATTATCAAACAAAAGACAGTTATTCAAAAGTAGAACTTTATAATTAAAAACAATAATTTTTAAAAAAGAGTTGAATTTTCAACACAAGAGGGTTAACAAAATAATTAAGATTCGAATAAATTAATAAATTTCTTACAAAATAATTAAATTTTTATATAAATAAATAAATTATCAGTCAAAGAAGTAAATTGTCAATAAGGCAGTTCACCTGTCCATCAAGCAGTTAAAGTTTTTACAAAAAAAAATTCAGAACGTTGAATGTATAGAAAAGAAATGATTTAATCTTTGAAAGAAAAAGATTATTTGCAACAAGAACGTTACAATAAATTCAAAATTTATTGAAGAACGAAAATGTTTCAACAAATTGTTTAAATAATTCCCAAATATAACTTTTTTAAATATCCTATTTTCAACTAAAAATTATTAATGTAAATTAATAAGTGTGCTTAATCTTGTTCTGGCTTGAAAAAAAAATTACGAAGGAATTCAATAAAATTGAAAAAAGAATTATTATATTAGAATTATAAGAAATTCAAGTAATTCAATAAAGTTGACAGAAATACAATAAATTCTATGTATTTCAGTAAAACTAAAGTAAATTAAGAAGAATTTAAGTGAATAATAGAAATTGCTTAAATTTATAAAAGGTACAAAAATCAAGCATAGCTTAAAAAATCAAAAAATCTCCATCATATAAAACATTTATTTTTAATTTAAATTTATTTCTAAATTTTAATTTTTAATTTATTTTTTATTAATAAATGAACAAATTTCATTGTATTTAGAGAAGTCAAAGTGACTAGAATTAGAGAATCAGAATTTGACGAAATGTATAAGAATTTTAGGTGAATTTAAAAAGTTTTAATCTGAATTAAAAATAAAAATATTAAATAGATGCTATGTGTATTATATTTTCTAAAAAATACAGAAAATGATTAAAAGTAATTAAAAAGTAAATTCAGGAAAAAAATTACGAAAAGTGACAAAAGTAAATGTGTGATAGCTCTGTTTATATAAAATGCGAAACAAATTTAAAAATTTTAATTGAATTCTCCTCATTCGAAACATTTTTGTCAAAAAATACCTTGAAAATGTAGTTCTTATGTTTTTTTGAATAATAAAAAAAAATAAATCACAATGTTGCATTTTATTATAGGCTTCTTTTATTATACATTTTGTTAATAAAACAATAATTTGATAGTTTAAAGAAATGTATGTAAATAAAAAAATGGTTTTATTTATATTAATTTATAATAATTTTCTCGTTATAGTGATGAAAATGTTTGTGAATCATATACAATATGCTCAAATAATGTGAAATATTCTATAAAAGGCATTAAAAGTATAGCCTGTAACTTTCTTGGAGAATTACACTTTTTTTTCTCATAAAAAAAGGATAATTATTTTTAATTTTTTAATTTTTTTTATATATGGTTGTAACAATTAGTTTTAATTAGTAAATGAATCAATTATGCTTGAAAATAATAAATTTTGAAGATTTAAACGGGGAAAAATGTTTAAACAAATAATAATTTTTTAAAGAATTCAAAATTAGTTGAAAGGTACTTGAAAAATTGGGAGAAAAATTGGTTGTCATTTTAAGTTAGACAAAATAATTTTTAACTTAGGTACACGAATTTTGAGTACTATAGTTTGATTTTCTATCCAAATGATAAATTTTTTAAATAAATTGATGAATATAACAAAAAATCAAAATGAAAGTTCAGCATTCAACAGAATCGTTCAATTTTTAACTAAAAAGCCTATTTTTAGATAAAGAAGGTTATTTTTTTTTAAAAATGAATAATAAATAAAATACTTGAATTTCTACATTTTTTTATTAAAAAATTAATTTTTAATTAAAAATATACATTTTGATCAAAGTAGTTCAATTTTTGTACATAAGAGATCAATTTTTAAACGAAAAAGGAAAGTTTTTTTACAAAATACTCCCATTCTGTAAAAGCCTCAGGTAATCTTTAATTTATAATAATGTTATTAAATTAAATAAATTGGCTCGAGAATTCAACGAAAAACATTATGATGCTAGCATCGAATAGTATTTATTTATTATTCCCTGTTCAATTGAAGGTTACATAAAATCAGATTTACTTTTCTTATTTAAAAATATGAGTATGAGGATGATACCAGTAATTTTAGAGAAATCTGTATTATCATCAGCGGCAGGTACCATCGATCAGTGTAGATGTCATTTCAAAATCGCTTAATATCGAAATTAGAACTTTTAATCAAGTTAACTCTTAAAGTGACAAAAAATATTTGAAAAAATTTCCCGACTAGATGCACAATAAATTAAACAAGTTAAATTTTTCTGAAAAAAGATCTACTTACATCGCTCTATTGATAAGCGAAACACATAACTTCGCCATTGTTTCGATTCTCTGTAGAGTGAAGTGAGTAGATCTTTTTTCAAAAAAATTTAAGCCTAATTTTTAAAAAATTTGTTTTCTGTCTAGTCAGAAATTACGTTTACTATTTCCTCTCATTTGAAGAGTTAACGTGATCAAGAGTTTTCATTTCAATTTTCACCGACTGTGGATTGACATCCACGCTGATCGATGATAACTTCCTCTGATGATAATACAGATTTCTCTAAAATGAAATTTCTTTCTAAATAAAAGTATGCAAATTGGGGGGGGGGGGGTCAATTACAAAAAATCTGGTTTCAAATTTTTATAATTACTAATTTAGATCACCCTAATGACCCCTAAGCTAGAACGTGAAAAGGAAAAACTCGTTAAAAGCTTCCTATCATGGAAGACAGTTAATTACAATAAGTGAGAAGTGATGCTCGATGGGCAAGAGTGTTGGAAAGCTGAATATATACAAATCGAGCGGAATTCTCAAAAGCATTTCTCACGCAAGGGCTACTTACTCGAAGCTGGCTTGGGGTTTGGTTGAATCGACTCCAAGATTGAACTCGACAGCACTAGCGTTGTGGTTCGCAAGGCAGGCCGAGATGGGGATTACGCTAGTTGGTTTAGTTATCCCACTCCTGAAGTCCTGAACTATGCTCTACTCTCTGCCAACTTTTCGACCCGAGTTATGCCCTTCCGGGCAAATGTTACACATAACTTCTAGGAGAACGCCTCGACGGTCATCCTGGTTATAGTTCTTGGACCTGGGTATCGCCTATTCAGAAACACTCTTAGTCTTATAGAACAACTCCCCCCCCCTCCCCCTCTAAAACAACTACCTTCACCGAATCCAGTAACTGCTATGTTCCAAAGTGTCTCAGAACTGCAAATGACCCAAATTCTTGTGGCACCCAGAACTAATTGTTTGGATAATTCTTCGCTGTCAAGGGCATGTTATACTTGGGAAATTATCGATTTTACCAGTGTTAGGTTCCCTCGGTTTTTTTTTCTACAGTAAGAAAGATTTTGTATTAAAAATTTTGGTGCATAATAATTAACATGCTAACCGAAGTCCCCAGTGGGTTATTTAAAAAAATTAGTTTTTATTAATTTTATTAATATATGCGACATTTAGCAAATTGTATCGATTTTATCAGTGAGAGATTTCGTAGGCTATTGTTCCTACTATAATAAAGACTTTGTGCTTTAAAAATCTAGAGCATGATGGAAAACATACACACGGATGTCCCTGCACTCTTTTTTTGTGGGTTAATTCAAAAAGTTTTATTTTTGCTAAATTTGATGTGAATGTGTGTGTATTTTGAGGTTAGGTGTGTTACAATTCTCTCCCATAATTATTCTTGAGTGCTACCGAGAATATTCTCGACGTTTATGTGCTTTGGGAATTTAAAGAGCATTCATAACCATTTTGAATTATATTTTAAAAAATCGTATTTTCTATCTTTATTAATTATAATCACTTTATTTAAATTTCCCGGGAAAACATATTCCTTCAAATTGAAAAGGGCGCTAAATTTAAATAATGGAATAAGTCAAAATAATTGAAAAAATATTATTCGCATTAAACAGAGCCTTACTCAGGGTTGCTACAATATTCCAATTTCTAAATTTCTCTAGGTATAAAACAAACCATAATTCTAAAAGATTAATAACACTTATGCAAAAAAAATTTGTTTTTAATACATTTTAAACACTTTTTAGTTGAGTTTTCATATCAAGAAAATACATTTTGAGCATGAGGAAAAATTTTTTTACCTAAAATAAGGAATCTTCAACCAAAAATATTAATTTTTAAACAAATAGTTAAATTTTTCACACGAAAGAATAATTTTCTACCAAAAAAGTCTCATTTTCAAAAAAGTACATGAATTTTCATCTAAATAATATTAATTTTCAGCGAAAATTAGAATAGTTGAAGTGTTAAAAAAATAAATATTCTAAAAAAAAAAAATGATTTTATTAACCAAAAATAGAGGAAATTAATTTTTGATTAAAACAATCAATTTTCAATAAAAAAGAATTAATTTTAATTAAAAAAAGATAAAGTTTAAATAAAATATATAAATTTTTAACTTAAAAATATAAATTTACAAACCAAACCTAGAATAGGTAAATTTGCAGTTAAAAATTTAAATTTTAAACAAAAAAAGAAACGAGTTTTCAATAAAATTATTTTGTTTTTCACTAAAGATATAAATTTTCAAAAAAACTTGGATTCAGCTAAAAAATTAATTTTTCACTACAAAGAAACGAAATTGCAGCCAATTAAATTAATTTTTAATCACAATGATGAATTTTTGAGCAAATAATGGAATTTTCAACAAAAAAGATGAATTTTCTATAAAAAATAGCGAATTTTTAACTAAATATTTTTTTTTAACCGAAGGAGCGAATTATTAACATAAAAATATAATTGTTAAATTTTTCACGAATAAAAAATTTGATTAAAAAAAAATTACATTTATATCGAGAAAAGTCAATTTTCCACAAAATATGGAGAAGTTAAAGTGAATTTTCAACTAAAATGATAAATCTTCCACTAAAAAAAATTAATTGTTAAACAAACACATGAATTTTCAACTAAAAAGATAAATTTTCTACCAAGAAAATAACACAGATCAGTTTTTAACGAAAAATAGGATAATTAAATTTTCAGTAAAAATTTTAATTTTTAGTAAAATCAAAGTAAATTTTCAACGAAATAGTATAATTTTCAACTAAGATTCAACTTGTGTAAAAAAGTTCAATTTTCAACTAAAAATAGAATTTACATTTTTAGCTTAAAAGTAAATCTAAATAATTAAAAACTAATTTTCAATCTATAAGATGAATTAATAACATAATTTTCAAAAAAATAATTAAATTTGTAACAAAAAAAGGTTTTTTTAACTAAAATGATAATTCATCAAGCAAATAAATGAATTTTTAACAAATTTCCAACTAATTATTTGAATTTTCAACCAATAATGATGATTTCTCAATGATAAACGTGATATTTTATATTTTAACATATTTTAAACAAAAATTATTTAAATTTTATACCAAAAATAGTTGAATTCAACTAAAAAAGATGAATTTATAACAAATTAGTTTGAATGCTTAACCAAAATAGATTAATTTTCAACTAAATAGTAACTTTGAAATTTAAAAAAGTGTATCTTTATTCCATTCCACAATAAATGCTTTAAATTCTCTTAAAACCTCTATAAATTCTTTCATCGAGCTTAAATGTTGAGTAACTTTGTTATTTTGTTAGTAAATTTGTCCTAGTAGATCTTACGGTTATATGACTTTTCTATCAAGAAAAAGGTTTATTTATTTAATTATTATGAAAATAGCAAGGTGGATTTTCTAATAGTGTTTTTCTGTTTTATTAATCAAAATAATTTCTTTAATTCTGCCGAAGAAAAAAAATTTTAAGAGGGCTTTAGTTATTTTAAAGAATGTAAAGCAAGTTTTTGAAAAATTAGTTTAAAGGATTTTTGTAAATTTTAATAGATTTAAATAGATTAAAATTTTTTTAAGATTTTAAGGATTTTCAAGAGATTTTAAGGAGTCTAAGAAATTGAAAGGATTTTTAGAGATTTTAATTAGTTGAAGACAATTGTAAAATATTTTAAGTGATTTTGAACAATTGGAAGAGTTCAAAAAAATTCGGCGAGTTTTTAAAAAATTATTTAAAAAGATTTTTATAACTTTTAAGAGACTTTAAGAGATATCAATTAATGGTGGCCAATTTTTAAATATATAAAATTATTTCTAATAATTCTAATGATTTTAAACAGTTACCAGGAAGTTGGCGAGATTTTAAAGTAACTTTTAAAGGATTTAAAAATACTTCAAAAATAATTAAAAAGGCTTTAACGATTTTAAAAATATTTTATAATATTTAAAAACAGGTTTTGTGATTTCCAAAAATATAAAGCAAGTCATTGAAACGTTACTTAGAAATATTTTTAAGAATTTGAAAAAATTTGAAGATTTTAAGGATTTTCAAGAAATTTAAAGGAATTGAGGAAAATTTAGAGGATTTTAAGAAGTTTCAATTATGTTTATTTAATTTCGAGAAAGCTTAAAAGATTTTTAATAACTAAAAAAAAATTTAAGATATTTCATAAAAAGATCGGAAGAGTATATTTTTTAAAATTTGAAAAAATTCGAAGAATTTAAGGCTTTTCAAGAAGTTTAAATGAATTGAAAAAATTTAGAGGATTTTAAGATGTTTTAATGTTTTTCTTTTATTTTCGAGAAACCTTAGAAGATTTTAAAGATTTAAAAAAATTGAAGATATTTAATTAAAATATAGGAAAAGTTAAAGGATTATCAAGAAATCTTACAGGATTTCTAAGAGTTTAAGTGATTTTAAGGAATTACTATAGGGAATTGACAAAATTCTAAAGTTTCCTTTCAAAGGGATTAAAAATCATTGTTAAGCAAGTTTTTAAAAAATTATTTAGAAGGATTTTTATAAATTTTAAGATTTTTTAGAACTCATGTGATTTTAAGGAATTACTAGGCTTCTTTATAAAGGGTTTAAAAATAATTAAAAAATTCTAAGGATTTACAAGTGATTAATTGTAGTCATTTTTAAAAGATTTAAAATGATTTCTAATAATTCCAATGATTTTTTACAGTTATTAGAAAGTTGGCGAGATTTTAAAGTTTTTTTGAAGGATTTAAAAGACATCAAAAATAATTCAAAAGGATTTAAGGATATTTTAAATATTTTATAATATTTAAAGACAGTTTTTGTGACTTCCAAGAATGTGAAGCGAGTCATTGAAAAGTTACTGAGAAATCTTTTAAAGAATTTGAAAAAGTTCGAAGATTTTAAGGATTTTTAATAAGTTTAAAGGAATTGAAGAAAACTTAAAGGATTTTAAAATATGTTTTTTAATTTTATTAAATTTTGAGAAACTTTAAACCATTTTAAATAATTGTTAAAAATTTGTAGATATTTTATAAAAAGATTAGAAGAGTTTAAGCAATATCAAGAAATGTTACAGGATTTCTAAGAGTTAAAGTGATTTTAAGGATTTATTTAATATTTGAGGATTGAAAAATTATTTAAGTAAACTGAACCTTTTTATAGTAAAATAAAAAATAGTTCTTAAAGATTCGTCGGAAATTGTTAGATGATTGATCTTTAAGGAATTGCATGAGAAAGTTGAAAAAAGATCACAACAAATTTTTAATTATTTCAAAAATTCAAAGCGTGAAAATGTGTGAAAGATTTTAAAGAAAAATTTTGATATTTTGCCATGTTACATAATTTTAGGACACACTTGAGAAAGTTTAAAAGGCATTCAGCAGTTTTAAAATGATTTAAAAATAATTAAAACTTTTTAAAATTATCAAAAAAGAATTTAAAAGATTTTAAGGCATTTTTTTAAACTTTGTGGAAGGAATAAAAAGTGCAAGAAAGTGTTTTGAAAAATGATTTTCTAAAAATTGGAAAAGAGCTTACAAGATTTTAAATCAAAATGCTCTAATTTTGTAAGATAACAAAATAAAAGCAAACAAAAAATTTTAAAATATTTTCCAATATGTGGATTTTCAAAGATTTCAAAACTAAACTTTAGGAACATTAAAATAATGTCGAATGTTTTAAGAGAATAGAAAAATTTCCTTAAAATTTCTGCATAAATCTAGAAACTTATGAGTTAATTTAAAAAAATTTTTGAATGATATTTGAAAATTTTAAAAACAAATTTCAGGCAGTTTAAAAATTGTCAGAAATTTAAAAAGTTTTAAATAGATTAGAAATATTTGAGAAGTGGGAAATATTTCCGAAAATTTATCAAATATTTCTAGAATGCGTCCCAAGTTCTAGAAGTCATAAAAATTTTTCAAAAGAGTAGATTTTTTCATAATATTTTGTAAAGTCCTTTAAAATATAAAAGCTTTTTTTAAATCTGCTAGAAATTTTCCTGACACATCGGTAATATTAAAAAATCTGTTTTTTAAAAAATTTTATTGAGAATATTATGAAAATCATATTTATATAAATTTAAAAATAAACTAGTTACACTTATTATCTTGTTCTTTATTATTAGAACTTAATTTTAACCTGAAACTATTATAACACTTTAAAAAATGTTTTTTGATTAATTTGAGTGTTGCAAAAGACTATACAAATTTTAAAATAGTTTAGCATCGTTACAAAGTCTATTTGATTAAAAAAAATCACATTTAAGAGTTCGTTATTGAATTTCAATAGGAAACAATATTTTACGATTTATAATATTCCTTGTTGATAAGATATATATATCACAAAGATAAAAATACTACAAAGGAGTTAAATTTTTCACTAGTTAGATTAGCATTCAATCAAGGTGATCAATCTTCTATTAAAAAGTCCAAATTTTTAGCATAATGGATTAATTTTTAAACAAAAAGTTGAATTTAAGGACTTAAAAATATCAAATTCTAAACAAAATGAAAAAGTCAAATTTTTATTTAAAAAAATATTTTACAAAAATGTCGAATTTTCAACCAAATGATTAAACGCTCTCTAAAAAGAATAATTTTCAAAAAAAAACAACTAATTGTTATTAAAGTAGATTGAATTTTACCAATAAGAGGAATTTTTTATTAAAACATAGAATCTCGAAAAAATAAGAGAATTGTTAACATAAAAAGAAGAATTTTAGAACTTAATAAATGAAAATACTAACCAAAATTATAAATTCAAATTTTGAATTATAAAAAATATCCTTCAAAAAAGTCGAATTTTAAACTAAATGATTGAACGTTCTTTTAAAAGAATAATTAAAAAAAAAGAACTAATTCTTATTAAAGTAGATGGCCTTCTTACAAATTAGAGCAAATTTCCATTAAAACATAGAATCTTAAAAAAATAAGAGAATTTTTAACAGAGAAAGATGAATTAAAAAAAAATGTCATATTTAATATCTCATCCGGGAAGACATTTTAATTTTTAAAAGGAAACCATTGAACCGAACCAAATATAAAAAATGTATACTAAAGAAAATAAATTTTCAGAAAAAGTTGCATTTTAGAGAAAGAAAAGATGTTTAGTCAGATAAGGCAATACATTTTATTTGGAATTATAAATTTTTCATCCTATAAGGATAATAATACTACAAAATTTTATTTTTATCTACAATAGTTTGATATGGTCTTTACACATCCTCCTCGTTTGGGTGCGTGAGATTATAGGCATTCTTCCTCCTAAGATAGAAAGAGAGGGAAGGATTGGTTCATAGAGGTTCCGCTAGAGGGCGCAAGAGTAAGCTGTTGTCTCATGAAGGCAGGCTCCCCCTATATCTTATCTCGGAAGAATGACAGAGAAGAAACGGAAGAATGATCACTCTTTCTTG
>JAAAKG020137785.1:0-12813 GCA_010014905.2 Druon quercuslanigerum
AGAACGACGATTATGACAGCGATGAAGATTTCCGTGGATTTGAGCGGAACATCCGAGAAGAAGCTGCCGTTGATAACCGTAACCCGAATGATCAAGAAGAAAGAAAAAGGTCTGGAAGGCCACAGATTATTAGAACGGGAAAACCTGGTAGACCGAAGAAGAAACACAATACATTTCACGCTGGACTACCACTTGAAGAACATCTGGAGTGTGCCAACATCGCGGAGATTTCAATGAAAGAAGCATTAGCTGGAAGCGAAGCTGAAGAATGGAAGCACGCAATTCAAGAAGAATTCGAAGCCTTGGTAAAAAATCAGACCTGGAAATTGGTTGATCGTCCAGAGAACCGAAGTATAATCGGATGCAGAATTGTACTCAGAAGTAAGTACAATGCAGAAGGAATCTTGGAGAGAAGAAAAGCACGACTAGTGGCGAAAGGTTATTCGCAACGTCCAGGAATTGATTTTAATGAGACGTTCGCTCCGGTGGTTCGACTTGGAACAGTCAGACTGTTAATGGCTCTTGCTGTTGAGAATAATCTGATTGTTCATCAATTAGATGTGACAACAGCTTTCTTGAATGGGGACGTCGAGGAAGACATTTTCATGGAGGTTCCAGAATTGTTAGAAGAGACGCTGCCCGGAATAGTCATCAAGGAAAAGTTGCTGACAAAAAGGTTGAACCTGGAGGGAACTGCCTCGAAAATGTTGAAGAAGATCCAAGAAGGAAATAAGGTATGTTTGATAAAAAAGTCTCTTTATGGCTTGAAACAGGCTGGTCGACAGTGGTATAAGAAACTCGACAAGGAACTGCGAAGCTTCGGATTAAAACCACTAAATGCAGACGTCTGTGTCTACATTGGAAAACGTGAATCCGATGTCCTGATTGTAGCAGTTTACGTTGACGACATTCTGTTAATGTCGAGTAATATTAATTGTCTATCTGACTTTAAGCGATCGTTTAAAGGACGATTTGATGTAAAGGACCTGGGAAAAGTCAAATACTGTCTGGGGATGGAATTTAATCAAGGCGATGGGTTTTTGGAAATTTCTCAAAGTGGATATATTGAAGCTATCCTGAAGAAATTTGGAATGGAAAACTCGAAACCAGCAGTAACGCCTTTGGATCTGTCAACAAAGTTAAAGAAATCGGAACAACCATCAACTGAGGAAAACGAAGTCTACCCTTTTAGGGAGCTGATCGGGAGCCTAATGTACTTGGCTGTTGGAACGAGGCCGGACATAGCCTATGCAGTGAATTATTTGAGCCAATTCAATAATTCAAATGGGAGAGAACACTGGATTGCAGCCAAACGGATTCTTCGATATCTTCGTGGAACTTCGAAACTGGGTTTGAAGTACGAGAAAGTTTCAAAAGAACTTGAAGATTTCGTAGACTCGGATTGGGCAGGGTGCCTGGAAGACCGAAGATCCTATACTGGATTTGTTTTTGTACTGGCAAACGGTGCAGTCACCTGGGAAGCCAAGAAGCAACGTACGGTAGCGTTGTCAAGTACGGAAGCAGAATACATGGGTTTGGCGGAGGCTACGAAGGAAGCAACTTATCTGCTAAGGTTTTTGAAAGAAGTTGAATTGGGGAATCAGACCGTCATCCCAATCTACAATGATAACCAAGGAGCACAAAAGCTTGCTAAAAATCCGGAGTTCCACTCAAGAAGCAAGCACATTGACATTCGCCATCACTTCGTAAGAGAGGCCTTGGAAGGAGGTTGGATCACCGTGGATTACATCTCATCAAGTGAAATGATGGCCGACGTCTTCACCAAGGGTTTGGCAGGGCCAAAGCATCAAAAGTGTTTAAATCAGTTTGGAATGAGCAATTTCACCAAAACAGAAAGTGCTAGTGTCAGTTCAGTTAAAGGTCATTTTTGCTAAAAGAAAAGTGTTAAAGTCAGTTTTGTATGCAAAGTATGTTGTATGAATTATTTTGAGAAAGAGAAAAATGGACATGTTTTGCTTGAGGGGAAGTGTTGAATATATTGCAAGCTGCGCCTATGTCCATTATATGTCATTTATGCGCATGACGAGTAGCTACGGGCCGCACTGGGGCCGTTTTGATTTCAGTCTCTCGAGAACCACCAGTCCGCTTATATCGCTAAATAATAAATATCGTTTATAGCAACCGGGTTATATTTCTTAAACCGTCCACAGTCTCTACAGATCCTACAATTATTTTCTGCGAAAAGCATTGCATTTTGTAACAAAATAGAAGATTTTTCAACCCAAAACATAATTTTTTTTAATAAAAAATACGAATTTGTAATTTAAAAATATCAATTTTCAACCAATAAAATTATTTTTTAACCAAATATTTGAATTTTCAACAAAAAAGAGGATTAATTTTCTACCAAAAGGACTATTTTACATCAGAATACATCAATTTTCAACCAAAAATGTAATTTCTTTTTGAAGACAGGTAACCAGTAAAGAAAATTAAATTTTGACAATTTGGGGCAAGGGATTCTCATAATAAAATTATAATTTTATCTTGAAATAAATCATTTTTGACAAGAAACGGAAAATTTCGAAAAAAAATTTTATTTTTCATTTATAAAAAGGGAATTTTCAACAAAAATATCCCTCTTCCTAGTCAGAATTCGTCAAATTTTAAAAATTCCTTGTTAAAAATCAGAATGTAAAATGTCCCTCTTCTAAATTTTCGAAAAAGGTAGTTACTACAGTTCTGAGTTGGAACACGGAATTTTTGGAAATATAATTGTGAATTTTGAAAAATTATTTTCAACCTAAAAAAATGAATTTTCAACAAATGACAAGAATTTAAATTTGTTAATTAAATCTTAAATTGAAAATATCAATTTTTAACCCAACATGGAATAGTTACATTTTGAGTTTCAAAAAAATCTAATTTTAAAAAAATGCATTTTTAACCCAATTATTAAATTTGCAACCACCGAGAGTATTATTTTTCTACCAAATAGTGGAATTTGCAATCAGAGATCATTTTTTAGCCAAAATTTTAATTACATATTCAGTTTAAAAAATAATAGTTTCAGTAAAATAATTTTTATTTTGAAACTGAATTCACGTTAGAACTATAATTTTTTTTTAAGACGGAATTTTGAAAAGAATTACAATTTTCACTTTGCTACAGGAAATTTAAGCAAAAAAATTAAATTTTGAAAATTGGGACAAGGGATTTTGAAAAATATACATATAATTTTGTCTTGGAATAGATAATTTTTGACAAGAAACGAAAAATTTCGAAAAAATTCTAGATCTGACTTTTTAAAAGCAACTTCCCCCTTTTAAATTTCAGAAAAGGAAGTTACAATAGTTCTGAAATAGAAAATAAATTTCTTGTATATAAATATAATTATTCTGAGTCGTAATTCGTTTCCAAAATTCTCTGTTCCAAATCAGAAATATTTAAAATCTTAAAAAATGTTTTTAAATATTTTGAAATCGTTTAAAATTGTTCAAAATTTTGAACTCTTTTAAATTGACCGGGAAAAATTAGGAAAGATTAATTTTCTACAAAAAAAAGATAATTTTTCAAGAAAATAATTTTATTTTTTAATCAAGTATTTAAATTTTCATCGACAAAATTAATATTATTTCGTTTTTTCCCAATTTTCTCGTTTTTTAAAATTTTAAATTAAAACTGAATTAGTAGAACCTAATAAGAAAGTCAAACAATTTTTGGTTGAGAATTCATAATTTTAGTTAAAAATTTTACAATTTTGTTCAGAAAACATTCATTTTTATTGAAAATTACATATTTTTAATTAAAAGTTCGTCTTTTTGCGTTACAAATTCAACTATTTTGTTCAAAATTCAACGGCTTGGTTAAAAATAAATTATTTTTCAGAAAACTCGTTTTTTTTGGCGAAAGTTCAAGCATTTGGTTGAAAAAATTTTTTTTATTCTTGGTTAAATTTATTTTTTGGATGAAAACTCCACTTTTGTTGAAAATTGAAATTTGTTTTAAAATCTGGTTGAAAATTGATCTATTGTGTTTAAATTTCGTTTTTCTTGTTTGAAATATAATACTTTTAACTGAGAATTTAACTATTTGGTTAAAAATGTATCTATTTAATTGAAATTTCAACTAGTTTTGTTAAAAATTAATTTAAAAAATGTATTAGTTACAAGTTCAGTTAAACAAAAAATAATAATTTCAGTAAATTAATTTTTATTTAGGCAATTGGCGCCAGGAAATCACTTAAATTTTTTCTTTACGATAGTGAATTTTGTACTCGTAAAAAATTACAATTTTATCTTGAAATAGATCGTTTATTACAAGAAACTGACATTTTTGAGGCAAAAAAATTATTCTGATTTATGAAAAGATAGTTAAAAAATCTTTGCTCCTAGTCCGATTTCGTTAAATTTTAAAAATTCGTTGTTACAAATAAGAATTTAAAACTTCCCTTTTCTAAATTATAAAAAAGGAGTTACTATATTTTTGAAATATAATATAAAATCTTGTACGCGGTACTTTTAGAAATATAATAATAATTTTCAACAAAATGCAAGAATTTAAATCAAATAATTCAATTTTAAATTAAAAATGATTTTTTAACCAAATTTTTGAATTTCCATCAACAAAGAGGATTATTTTTCTACCACAGACAATTTTTCATCAAAATACACACATTTCCTACCAAATAGTTGAATTTTCAATTTAAGGTTAAGGCCATATTTAATATAAAATTATTTAATTAGTTTTCATACGCGCCAATTATTTAGCTTGTAAGTAAAAAATTGTTGTAAGCTTTAATTTAAAAAGTTTTAAAGTAAAACTTAAATTTTCGAAAACAACTGTATAGTTAATTCAAATTTCCAATTGGAATGGGGAGTTTTCAAAAAGAACTACTGTAATTCAGAGCAAAATTAAAAAAAATGTTGGACAAATATTGAGATCAAACTTTGCTTTTAATTATCTTTATTGCAAAATATTAATATTGAATAATCTAAATTTGTTCATTTGTAAAACAAAAAATTTAACCATATTCACTTAAAGTTTAAATATTTCAATATATAATATTTTGTAAAAACAAGTTGCCTATAATGCACATTTTTGGAAGATAATATTAAAATTACCGGATTTAAAATCTCTCCAGGTTAAGGGGGTTGTAAGGTTAATTCGGTTAAAAAGGCCATTATTATTTTTTTTTATTTTTAGAAAAAACGGTTATTGCAAATTTGTTTTGGTAATTGGTACATAATAAAACAACCTTTCAAGAATATCTTCAGAAATTTTCAGTAAAAAATAAGCATTTTTGGCTTGTGAGAGCAAATTTTCGGATACGCCCGGAAAAAAGTTACTTTGCCGTGCCACGCAGAACTCAAGAATAAAAAAAATTTCATAAATTTATGAGATTCCCTAGATCGCATTGCTGAGTTTTATTTTATTTTTTTTTTTTTAATTTTAATAATATTTTGAAGAGAAAACACCGATTTTAGAGAAAAAAATCGACATTATTTCTTGTTAAATAAACAATAATAAAAATATAAGGATCGGTCGAGGAGATTTTAAGTTACAGTTGGCACTGGCTTTGAAAACGTCGATAGCGAGAAACCCAGTGGACACAAACGTTAAAGAACATCATTAGAACGGCTCAAAAGCATCATAAGTCAGTCCAAATAACGCTCCATAAACATACAATGTTCCAGAAACATTTTAAAGACGTATTTCGAACATGAAACGTTTTTAGAACATTATTTGGTCTGACTTATGACAGTTTTTAGAACGCTCAAATAACGTCTTTTGACTTGTACGTCCAAGAAACGTTTTTAGGACGTTCCAATTACGTTCTTAAATTTCATGCCCACTGAGAAAACGCTTCAAAGTTTTGTCCATGAAGTATAGAACTTTCATCTAGCATGTCCAAAGCATCTTCTTGCTCAGAGCCTATGACATCTGGCAGTTTTTTTCGTTAAATACCCTACTACCCCCTTACCCCCCAAACACATGACAATATTTATACATAACAATAAAATTTTCTTCATTAAAATCAAATTTTTTTAGCTTTTTGAGCGATCCTCTGACTCTAGATCCTCCGACTCTCGATACAAAAGTAGAGGTCAGTAGGACAGGTCTCGAGGTCCACCAGTCTCAAAAAATTGCACTCATTTTTGTTTTTTTAATGACGAATAAAAACAACTTCATTTCAATATACTGAATTTTATTACAAAACGTCTGTAATTAGGCTACAACATGTAATATAATTGCGTTTGGTCTAGACCCTTACGGAAACAACAAAAAAAAAAAGGGAAAAAAATTAAACTGCACCATATTCACCGTTGCTTTTGACAAAATGCCCTGCTGCACGCTTACGCTTCAGGAAAATATTGGGCAGTAAATGCACAGGAAAAGCATTTATTTTTATTATTTTTAACATCACGAAAATTGCCTCTTGAGTGTTTATAAAATCAACTACTCAAACTACGACATAAATCACTATACATTCCTGTTTATTCCTTAATTTTTTTTCTCTCTCCATAAATCAAAAAAAATGCGCTCGAAGAACAACAATATCCTTCACCACACATCTTTGATAATTAATATAAATTTATTATTTATAATTTGATTTTAAAAATACAAGCATTATTTCGACTCTATACACACGGTGTAAGTGAATTCGAATTCAAAATTCTATTCCTTCATCCAGTAGAACCCATCAATATCAATTTCCATTTTATTTTCAACTTTCTCTGAAGCATAAACGAAATCAATACGACAGAAAGACTCGCCGATTCGGACGCAAAAAAGAAGATTGTACATTAAGGTATATAATATATATAATATATATAATATACATAATATATATAACATTATATAATATATATATAATATATAATATTATATATACATAATATATATAATATATACATATATATATTTATGTGATATTGAAAAAACATCGTAGAGGTGAAAAAATTAATAAAATTAGGAGTAGTGAATCTCGATTACATGGTATATGCTGTATTAAAACGTCACGTGTAAACATTGAGTTCTTGTGCAATGATGAACGCTCCAAGTAAAGGAAACTATCCCAAGCTACTAATCCTAAGATAATGTAATATCTTTCGTTTATTTATATCATTTCTATTTATATTAGGTATGCATTTACGCGTGATAACTAAACAGATACATGATTTTTCTTTGTTTTTCTCACGCGTCACAACTAGACTCGCATATGTCGAAGATCAGGAGACTGTCATTTTATGACTTGAAATTTAAAACAAAAACCCACAATGAGAGAAACTTTAATTCAAGAAAGAAAGGCTCCATTTGATAACAAATTTAAAAAAAAACTAGAGTTTAGTTCAGAGAAAAACGAACATTGGAATATTTTCATCCAATTTTCATTCTTCCGAATTGATATCAAATGGAATCTTATTTACGTTTCCTCATTTAAGTTTTTCTCTCATCATAATACGAATTTCAATTGAGGAAAAACAAAATTTCCATTCATTTTTGGACCACCCTAGTGTAGAATATTGCACATCGAAGAAAATCGGGTTTGAATTGATCAATCGATTTCAAATATGTTGATCAATCAATTTCAAACCCGTTGATCAACTGATTTCAAAATTAAAAAATATATGCTACGTTTTTCGGGAACCGTACCCTTGTTTTGTTGTTTTTATGTTTTTTGTCAAAAATTCCTACTAGCAGCCTCGTGTTCTTCGAGAGATTCTAGTTACTACCTAATGATTTCCTTCACACAATAACTATGATCATCATTATCAATTAAAATTTGTAAAATACAATATGCTGCCTATCATAAATTCTTAATCTTTCTTTATAAATAATTATAGTAGTAGTCTTCACACCTTTTTGTTAATTTATTATAATCAGATGCCGTTCCTTTCCACATTGTTTGCTGTCCTTCCTTCCTTTAATTTAAATATTACATTTGTGCCCTTTGCACTAATTCATTTTGTGGTATTCGTTCTTCTTGACTGTGTATACAATACATATACAATATAATAATCTAAAGGATTCGTATTATTTACATATTTACACATAACAACGGCTTTGTCAAGATTTGCCCGTTCATATAAAAATCAAAACTTCTCTAGAGGTTGTTGTTGTCGTCGATAGATACCCGAAAAACTCTTTTTTTTTCGTTCTCAAAACGAGTCTGCAATCATGCTACTGAAAAAATCCATCCGTGTCAAGGAGCGCATCAGATCTATAGTCAATTTTTCCCTTTCCAGCTAGCTCGTCTTTTAAACTTCCATAGAAAAGTCACAGTTTATTATATAAAAAATTCAAATAAAATTCCACTATTTTCGGAGAACTTTATGGAAGTTGGCGTGCGAAACCCTCCTTACTTGGCCAACCGGGGTCTTGTCCGTCAACGCAAACATTTTTGTTTTTTTCTTCAACCCAAACATCGAAAGTATGCCTTTTCCTGGATTTACTAACTCTCCGCTTGGAAAAAAACCCGCTCGCTTCGTTCGCACAACACACACCCTCTCAAAGGCAATCCTTAGATACAGATTGTGGAGAAAAAAAGTGTACTGCAAAGACTGGAGGCAGAGAAGGCGTCAGTCACAATTATCCTAAGTGTTATCAAATTCCCAGTATCAAAGTTCGTTTGTTTTATCACATGCCGACAACTGGAAGTCTACCTCGGTATAAAAGCCGCTTAAAAAGACGCGTCAAAAGTCCAATAAACAAAAAAAAAAACAAAAACAAAAAACTACATCATCACAACACCGACTCTCGATAGAAAATGAAGAGAGGTCGTCGTCAGTAGGACACAGGTGTGGTCTTAAGGTTGGCCAAGCTCTCACTCTTGCTACGACTCAAGATCATCTTCGCGCTGACTGCTGAAATAGGAGACGAGACCGCCAAATTCTCCAGAGCCTTCCTCGTCATTGGGGTGATGCTGATGCTGCTGCTGTGAATGTGGATGCGGATGAGGATGCGGCTGCTGCTGAGTTTGTGGTGCCACCGGCGCCCGAATCGGTTGATTCTCGGCCGAAGTTGCAAAGTGCTCGGCCGGATAGGGCGAACCCTGGTAGGCGGCGGCGTCGTCGGCCGTGTTCATTGGCGGAGGCGGTGGATAGGCACCATAGTGATAATTGGGCGGAGGCGGCGGATGATAGGGTGAAAAGTTGCCCGGGGGTCGTGGTGGTGGCGAGGGCTGTTGCATCGAGTGGCTGCCGGGTGAGGCGGCGAAGGGCGGCATCTGATGTCGGACGCCGCCGAGTTGCGGATTCTCGGGGAACCTGGACATCGGCGGTCCGCGGACGTAAGGCGGCGGTGGTGGCGTTGGTCCGCCTTTCGCGAGGGGACTTCCAACGGTGGGCGGAATCATGCCGGGCACGTGGCCGATAGGAGAGCTGCGATCGCGACTGTTGATGGCGATGGGACCACCGCCCGAGGGCGAAGGATCCATGGGATGATGGGAGGTGTGGTACATTTGAGGTCCGGGCACCCGGAGTCTCATGGGTGGTGTGCCCGAGCGAACGGCCGCGAAATGTGGCGGCATGGAAGATTGACCGACTTGCTGCCGATAGGGTGATGGAATTCGGCCTCGTGTTTGCATTTCGTAGCCAGCGCGGGGACCGCCAATCATTTGGCCCCCGGGACTCGGAACGCCAAAGTATTTGTGGCCCATTGCGGCTGCAGCTGCTGTGAACGACTGTGGACTGCCCGCCACAGATTGAGACTGGAGCATCCTCGTGATTACGGAAGACTGTTGACTAGGTGGTAGTGATTGTTGGGAGTAAACCTGTGAAGAGAGATTTTCTTAGTTCTGAAGTATTTGGATAAAGGGTTTTTTTTATTGGTATGAAATTCTGACCTTATATCCGGATGGGTTATATTATAAGGATATGTTCGAGCTTTTTAGCTTACAATTGTGGATATTTCTTATTGAAAGTATTTTAGATTTAAGTTTATTTAATAACATTTAAAAGTTCCCTGCCCTGCAGGTTCGAGCAACCTTATTGTCAAGAAACTGATTAGTTTTTTTTCTTCTTTTTAAGTACAAAACAAAAATAGTTTGATAATCACCAAGACTAAAAAACTCCAGCAAAACCTTATCTTCTCAACACAATTTCCTTGGTTGGAATCCTATTCTTGTTCATCCCATTGCATACATCATCACATATTATATACAATAATATCAACCTGGGCTAGATTAATTCACCTCTATTGATGTAAAAAAAACAGTGATTTAAAAAATTCAAAAAAATACAATGTCCAGAGAAAAAACATGCACACCATAATATGAAAACAAAAATATGAATATAGATGTTGTTGACAGTAGCGCCACTAACTTCAAACTCTTAGGAAGCACTTCAAACTCTAATATTACAGCAATAATCTTTTCAAGCATTTGTTTTCTTTTACGTTTACGAGCTTCCCAATACAACCGGAAGTGTAGTGGCGCACTTTGTGGAAAAAATTTGCATTCCTTGTACAGGGCCTAAAATGTTGCACACTTCTGTAGTCTAGATTTAAAAGTTTGTAGTAAAAAATGAAATTTATTTTCACGGCAAGTAGGAAGTCGACATGTGTGTAGTCCAAAATTTGAGACATTTTAGGCCCTCTTCTTGTTTGATTAATTCGATCAGAATTGGCGAATAGAAATTAGTAAAAATATTAAAGCTTATTACTGTATCACATTTTCATTAATAAGTTGTTTTCACTGTCACGGGGATCACAGCATAAATGTAAAAAGGGGAAAAGTTCAATATTCATTTTTATTATTCAATATTTATTTATTTTTTAAAATTAAGTCTTTAAATTTTAAATTCAAGTGATGAATTTTCCACTGAAATGATGAATCTTCAATTGGAAAGTTGAATTTTTAATTAAAATGATGGAATATTTAATTGGAAGTTATTATAAATGCTTATTACATTCTGAAAGCACATGAAGAAGTTGAGTATAGTCTCGAGCCTACTCGCGTGCTCATGAGAATTTCCCCGAACACTTAAACTCTTTAGAATATAAGAAAGCCAAAAAGTCGTATAAAAACCGTCAATTTAAATGATCAATCACAGTGATGAATTTTAAACTGGGTTTGAAAAACTTAAACTTTAACAAAAATGATCCATCTTGAAGTGAAATAGTTGATTTATTTAACAAAAATGATGAATTTTCAAATAAAATGATGGAATATTCAATTGGAATAGTTATCATAAATGATCAATAAATTCTCAAGGCACATAAAGATTGAGCATAGTCTCGAGCTCATTCTCATGCCTGTAAAAATTTCTCTTGTTAGAATTCTTTTGAACACTAGTAATAAAAAAGCCAAAAGTCGTATAAAAATTGTTAATTTAAATTTTCAAACACAGTCATGAATTTTTCACTGAAATAATACGAGAAAGACTGTGATCCGTCGTGTCATGCTCGCAGCGATTCGAAATAAATTCGAATGTTAATTAAAGCATTGCAATCGAAAGCCTAGGCGGCGCTGCAGTCAATTGATCTAAAGTCCACCGTTTTGTTTTTCCATCGACTACAGCGCAGCTTAGATTTCCGAACCCAGTAGAAGCAAAATTAAAAATGCGACATGAAAGTGTTAGTAAAAAAATAGAGTTCTTAAATGCCCAAGAATTTATCTTGAGCAAATGCTTTCGAGATTATGCTCAATGTGTAAGCTCGAACAGAGCATTTAAAGCATTTATTGTAGATTTTATTAATATGGTTAAAAATCGCAATCACTTCCTTGAAAATTAATATCTTTTGGTTGAGGATTCGAACTATTTTGTTAAAAAATTCCTCTTTTTTGGTTAAGTTAAACTATTTTTTGTATACAATTAAAATCATTTTTGGTTGAAATATTAAATATCAGAATTTTATTTAAAAATTCAAATGCTCAGTTGAAGGCGGAACTACATTGTTAAAAATTAATTTATTTGGTTAATAATTCATCATTTAGGTTGACAAATTTTATTTAATTTGTATTTTGTTGAAAATTCCTTTAAAAATTTAAATAATTCGTTAAAAATTCATGTACTATGTTAAAAATTCGTCTTTTTTATAGAAAATTCATCTTATTCGTTGAAAACTAGTTGTTTTTTTTTTATTTACAATTAATTTTTTTTTTACCTTCCATTTTTTGTCGAAAATTTACCTTTTTGGATAGAAAGTTACCTTTTTTGAAAGAAATTTAATCTTAAGTATACTCTTTCGTTTAAAATTAACTTTAATTTGTTTGAAAAATTTTTTTCTCACTGAAAAATTAATTTTTTGTGAAAGTTCAACTATTTATTGATAATCTGTATTTTTTTTTTTTTTCTAGAAGAATACTTTCATCAGTTTGACACTTCATCCTTTTGGTTAAAAATTAATTTCTATGGTTAAAAATTCAACTATTTTATTGGAAATTAGTTTCTTTTATGGATGAAAATTTATTTCACCAACTGAAAATTGAAGTCTTTTATTTTTAGTAGAAAATTTATGTTTTTAGTTGGAAATTCATGTATTCGCATTAAAATGAATTTTTGTTTAGTTCAAGATTGATCATTTTAATTTAAAATTTACTTTAATTATTCCCTTTTTAGTGAAAAATTTACCTTTTTTAATTCCTTGGTTGAAAAAAAATATTTAGCTGAAAATTCGTTTTTTTTTAATATGGAAAATTCATCTTTTGGGTTAAAAATTCCACTACTTAGTCAAAATTTCATATTTTTGATTGAAAATTAAACAATATGATTAAAAATTAATTTCCTTATCTGAAAAATTGTTTCTTTATAGTTGAAAACGATTTTTTTTAAACTGAAGAGGTAATTATTCCATTTTTGCTTAAAAATGTATATCTGCAGGTGCAAATTAATTAGTTTTGTTGAAAAC
>JAAAKG020137786.1:0-12813 GCA_010014905.2 Druon quercuslanigerum
ATTTCGTGATAATAATGTACGTATTATTACGAAATTGGAAATTTTGAAATTGTACGAAACATGTAGTGGATGTTTTTTGCAGTTACATTTTCCGCAAAATTTCGAAATGGTTCGTTACTTCTAGTAACACTAACGGCACCGTCTATCAGTTACATGTTTCGTAAAAATTTGAAATTTTTTCGTAATTTTGAGTAACATTAACGTAAAGCTCCAAAATTAATAATTTCTTTCGGTTAATTAAAATTGTAATACATATACATTGATTATGCATTAAAACGTTAATTAACCGAAAAAATGTATTGCTTTGGACTTTTGCGTTAACGTTACTGAAATCAGCTGCTTTGTATATCTGAGCAAGAAGGGCCTCTATGTCATTAAAATTCTGAAAATTTAGAGATGCCCAAAAAATAAAGAAGTAAACGCGAACCTCTCTGATGACGATACAGTGATGACGGAACCAGAGATAGAAATTCTGGATCAGGAAAACTGCATCGATCAATCAAGGGACGACTGTCAAAATAAAAATTCCAGTTTGGTGACCCTAAGTAACCCATACCGTACGCAAAAAAAACATGTAAATGCCACTCTTTGTAAATGAACTTGCACGTTATCACGAATCTGGATGCTATTGGACTGAACCAGATAGGCGAAATAATTTGGGGGGAAACCTTAAAACAGGAACAATACGCCTCTTGCATGGCCGAAACGAACCCTCATTCTACCGACATTTATCGCGTTCCACTGAAGTATGTTCCGACCAAATCTTCAGCGAAATAATCGCACCGGCATTCAAGAAAACCAATGATATTTACTGCAGTCTTGAGATCTATTTAACACATCTTAATCAAATGTCACGCACTTACCGCATTCTAAAGTTCGACGGAGAAACCCCTAGTCTTAAGGAATTCTCGCATCACTAAAGTGAATGAGCATGGATTCTTTAAGATTGTCTTTAACAAGCTCAAGTGAATGTCCAGCGACAGTGTTCGGGTGAAGCGCTTCAATAGGGTAAATTAATTAATCATATTAATTAATAATTAATAATCGTAATAATTAATCTGTATTTCGAAAATATAGTAAATCTCCGCACGAGCCAGAATGAAACTGCGAGGAACTACTATGACAGTATGCAAGGCCTCCTGAGAGAATGCCACTCGTCCATATGACGGGAATAAACCAAGACCCCGGTGAGGTAATAAGACTATATGTATAACGTTATTCAATAGTTCAATAGAATTCCACATCGTGAAAAATTATGCCCCGATATGTCCTGCATTTGTCGACGAGGAATCCCAATCAGCCGAAACATCGCGCAAGCGAGATATTAATCCCTTCGTCAAGATCTAGAAATTTAGAGCTAGGACAAGACATTGTCTATAGGTGGGTTTTTATATAAATGGAAAAAGGCTATCGACTACGAATTATGATACCCCAGTCAGGCCTAGAAACATCCAGAAATGCAGATAGCGCCTAATTACAGAAGAAGAAGTCCACAGCAACAGGAAAAGCAAACACCATAGTATCCAGCATAGCAACCTTCATGCCTGTAAGGAGCGATAAAGCCGCTCCTTCACCGTAAATCTAACTCTCTGTACCAGTCTCTAACAAGCAAGGGAGACGAAAGAAAATACCAGCTCCAGAAAGCGTAACTGAAGTGACCAATGTTGCCTCAGAATGAGGATCATCATTCGAATTAGAAGAAACCTTTATAAGTAAGCGACTGACAAAAAGAAGGGATGTAAACAGATTGCCGATCGTCATAAATGTATGTTTAACCGAGCCATCTTTGGATGGCGGCGATTCTGACTCAAAAAAATTCTGACACAAAAGCTGGTCACTTAATCAACAAGAGCACTACCCCTAGAATTGAGAACTAGAATCCGTGGTGGTCTTCCTTGAAAACCATCTTCGTAATCGTAAATTTTGGTGGGCATGCAGTCACAATGGGAGTGAAGAACAGAGGGTTGGGATAGGTATCTCTTTTAGCCCAAGTAACCATTTGAACGTTTCAAAGTGTATAAATTCTAAGTTCTCGGTCAACAGTTCGACTGAATGGATCCCTAAATGGTAAGCGAACGACTGGACGACCTACGAGATTAATGCGGTCACAAAATCACTCTGGAAAATGATCCGCGAACACGTGCCTGGGCACCAAGGAATCCGCATTAATGAAATGAAAACCAGCAGGTCACCCAGGGAGCTGACAAAGGCTCAGAACCTGAACCAAACCAAGCCACTCCGCAGGTGATTAAAAGATTCTCGGCCCAGGGTTCCTGCTTGTAGGTTCAAAGCGAAGGACAGAAACCCTGTTCCTTACCCCAGATCCTGCAACGGCATCAGGCACCAGATCTACACCATTTATGAACACCAATCTAAATCCAAACCTTAAGAAAGAAGAAAACTTTTTCAACAGGAAGCCAGGATTGGAACCATGAAAATTCTAATCCGCACAAAAATTTGAAGCTTCGCAAACGATGCATCTCTCTATTTTCCACTTCTGAAGTTAACGTGGATCTCCCCTGAATAAACGACTCCCCAAATACTGACTTATTTTGGAAATTATGTTCACCTTATTTCAGAGGAATGCGAGCCAATAAAGCCTATCGCTAAGCTCATCATTGCTATTGTGCGTCTTGATAGTCAAAACCTATGGGAACGTTGCTCAAGCAGAGGCCAGTCGTGATTACTGTTTTACTGTCGATTTCGCATCTACTCTGTCTTATCAAAAAGGTCACACGCAGACAGTGTCGACTGGAAGGATCTGACCGCAGAAATAAAACACTTTCAGACTGCCCTAGATCGAGAAAACCAAACATCTTGCCGTAAGGCCAAATCTGTCGACGTCTTAGGTTCACTACCCCAAGATAAAATGACGGAATTACTAATTATAGTT
Source organism: Druon quercuslanigerum (assembly GCA_010014905.2). Classification (NCBI taxonomy): domain Eukaryota; kingdom Metazoa; phylum Arthropoda; class Insecta; order Hymenoptera; family Cynipidae; genus Druon; species Druon quercuslanigerum. The sequence goes on from JAAAKG020137786.1 coordinate 2,894, forward strand.
TTCTAAGAGAACAGTATTAGACAGCCTCTGTCACGAGAGGATAGAGGACCTCCTCCCCTCCGAATTAGGACCGAAGTTCGTGGTTGAATATCAGAGTAGTCTAATCGGCGGTCACAAAGTCGTAATCAAGAGATAACGTCGTATAAGAGAAAGGTATATCTGGCCTGGTCTACGAGACAAGATTAGTAGTGTTATCCGCAGTTATCGAAGTAGCTTAGAACAAAAGATAGTTCGAGCTAGAATTTAGTAAATATGCTTATAACGAAAACATCAACTGAACCCTTCGAAAAGGTTTCCTTTGACACAGTCAGAAAATTGGGGCCTACACCGACCGGGAACCGTTACATCCTGTCGATGCAGAACAGTTTCAATAAACACTGTATAGCCGCCCCCAAACATAACCTTAATACTGTCACTATAGCTCACGCAGTGATCACCTTCTTCTTTTCCGAGTAGCGTGTCTCTCAAAATATCCTAACTAATAGGGCAGGGAGCAACGAGAGAAAGCTCGTGCGATGAAATGATCGAGAGAACAGGATAAGGAAGGCTGTCAATAGAAGAGAAATTAGATATAAGAAAAATTTAAACGGGCAGAAGTTGACAATATTACGCAAAGCGACAAAGTAGGGTCATGTGTGCGATTTGAGGCGAGGCGAAGCGAGGAAGGCTGGCTATAAGAGCTAGCGCTCTTATTGATACTATGCGGATTTAAGTGGCTAACGTTAGTTTTAAATAATTACTGATGGTAATGATTAATGATCTCTGAGCTACTCAACCTAATTAAAACAATCAGACCCACGCCTATAAGTCAAGATTCGCAATTCGGAATCTAGAATCTTTCCACATAGCCTTCGTTGTCCATAACATCCTTTCCCATGAAGCAAAATTAAAGAAAAAGGGTATTTTTACAAAAAAGACACGCTTTTTACCGAGAGAAAATATCTTTATAAAAAATGGATTTTTCTACATAATACATCAGTTTTCTGCAACATTTTTTTTCTCTGAAATGCCATTCGTTTTATTAAATAAAGACTGCCTAATTAATAAGCTCTTAAAACCAAATATATAGACGGAAAATTTGAAGAAAATAAAATTAAAGTATAAAATCTAAGCACTTATAAAAGAATGGAACAGAATTTTTTAACTAATTTATCAATTTTTATTAATAGATCAAAATTCCATTTCTGTTATAGAAGAGACATTTTTTAGTTCGGTAGGCAGCATATACTTCGTGAGAATTTTAGTTTCTAAAATTTCATATATAACCTTTTTCGGTGTACTGCAATTATTTTTTTCTCTCGTAGATAAAGCAGTCACTGAATGTTAGATTTTATATTTTATTTAAAGTGAATATTTTTTCTATAAATCATTTTTTATTCTAAAGATTCAGGTAAGAAATTTACTTTATTTAAAACTCTTTGCGGTAGCTTATGATGCAATCTATACTCTTGTAAATTTTTCAAAAGAAACATAATTTCTTTTAAATCCCCAAAATTGCATACATTTTTGAAATAAGAATCAAAAGTCAATTTTCTCATAAAGTTTTCGACTTTAAATACATAAAAAATTAAAAATATTAATTATTTTTGAACATTCATTTCAAAGACGCTAAAATTGTATGTGATGAAGTATTCTTGCTAAGAAATAAAAATCACAAATATTGAAAAATACCGAAAATATAATGCACGAACTCGCAAATTTACGACATTTTAAACTCCCTAAAAAAATATGACTACCGAAAATATTCAGTAACAAAATTTTAATATTTTAAAAGTAACACTTAATAAAATTAGAAACATTCAAAGATTGTGAATTTCCAAAACTATGAAACAAAACTTTGAAACACCAGGACATTTTCAATAAACAAAATTAATAGGACTAAAAAATACCGAAAAATTTGACTTTTGAACGTGGCGAAGTTCCGAGAAAGAAAATATTTATATACTTTATAACTAGAAATTTTAATGCTAATAAAAGATTAGTAAATAAAGAAACAATTTTGAACGTTTCAAACTTTTCTCTTCTCTAAATTTTAATCCAAAATAATTTTATTCAGAGATTGTCCAATTGAATAATGTTAATATAAATCTTGAACGCTCTCAATTCATTTACGATTACTAATTTTTTACAAATAAACTTCCACGTTTACAATTCAAAATTGGAAGACTTGCATCCTATGGAATTGAAATGTATTCTTATTTAATAGTTAAAAATGTTTGAAAATTAAACTTTGAACGCTTTTATCAGCTTTGAATTTTCATAGATCTGATTTACGTTCTGATATTTTCCTGTTTTCAATCTTTCAATCTAAAATAATTTCATTCTGAGATTCAATTGAAATAACTCTTATGTTATATATGTGAACAAATATCCACAATTACTTAGTTTAAATACTTGAAATAAAATACTTATTATCTTAGTCCAGGTAAGTTACACTAGAAAAATGGGTCCTCCCGGATCAACATTCAGAACGGAGCCCTACCAACTGGGATTTTTTTCCGAGCGATCATTAATTTTCTCTTAATTTTCCACCGATGAAAAAAATTGTTGATCCTAAAAAAGGCTGTGCGATCCTGGATCATGCAGAAACAGTGGATTGTGAAGACCCCTGTTTTAATGAAATGCATAATAAAGAATTCTAGTAAACAATTTTACGAAACCTACAAAATAGTAATTTTTCACATTCGCTGCTGATTATTCTCCTCTGAAAAAACAAGCAATGGTTCTCGAAAGTTATGGCATCTGAAATTATTTTTAAACTGTATTTAAACGCTTGCTTAAAGAACAATCACACCAGCTGTGAAAATTTTGAAAACAAACCTTATAGCAGAAGATATGCAAGATCTCCGATTCTACCTGAGAATCACAACTTCGAATCGTGCATTTTCGGCTTACGCACGAACTGAAAGTGGTAATCATGCACCTTCTGTTTTGCGGCTCGCAAGAGGTAGGTATGGTGGGGGTAAATTTCTAGCTCGATTTGGCAGTTCTGGACTACAGAGACTCCAGCCTTGACTTGCAAACCTACATTTGAGCCAACTAGTGTGATAAAAAATAATTAGTGACTCGATTGGATTGGACTGCATTGTATTAGAATCGATTAAATTGGATTAAAATGAATTGGTTGGGATGGAGTGGAGTGGAATTAATAGGATACGACTCGATTGAATTCGATTGTATTGAATATGACTGATTTGGATTCCATTGCATTAGATTGAATGGAATTGGAATTAATTGAGTTGAAGTGGGTTGGAATGAATCGAAAAGGATTGGATTAGAATAAATTGGAGAGGAGTGTCTTGGAAAGAATTTGAATGGAGTCGATTGGATTGGATAATATAGCATTAGAGTGTATTAGAATTAATTGAATATATATTAATTTACTTATGATTTCAATGAATTGGATTAGATTGAAAGTATCTGCATTGGAATGGTTAGGGGTGGATTGAGATAAATTGGAGTGGATTTGATTGGAATGGATTGGAAAGAGTTTCAATGGATTTTATTGAATATCATTGGATAGGTAGGTAATGGTTTGGATTGATTTAGAATTCATTCAATGGGGTGGATTGAGTTTTACTGATGGTATGTAATGTTTTGGAATGAATTAGGTCGGATTTTAGTAAACTAGATTTAAATTAGAATTGATTAAAATAAATTGGAATGGTTGGCTTTGATAGGAGTGGCTTTGATAGGAGTGAAAACAATTAGGTTTCAATGCAGTGGATTGGATTCGATTGGAATTAATTGGATTTCCCCTTTACTCATCTCTTCTCGGCTAAGCCTAGAGTCTGACTCGTACTGCAACTTTCATCCTCGGCCAAAAAAGTGCCGCTTCCGGGCATTGTGCTCGATAATCTGTTTATTTAGTGCTAGTTTGTATTTCTCCTACCTTTGGTGAAAGACTTTCTAAAACTAAAGGTCAAAGCATCAACCACTGCAATTTTGTGGTTGTGAATTCTCTTTTGTTAAACCTTCTTCGGCTTTAGCGAAAACATTCTCACCAAGTATCTCTAGCTTTGCACCTGATTTTGTCAAAATGTCAACTTTTTTGCATTATTTTCTGCACTTTGATATCAAATAAATATAAAATTTATTTTTGTACTTCACACTGGCATTGTTAACTCTATCAAAATATTAGTCTTGGGAAAAATTTGTTCTTTTCTTTGGATGAACAACTTTTTTCCAATCCATTTCTCTCATACATGTGTCGTTTCTCAACAAAATCTAAAATTTTTTTATTTTTAATGTTCTTTGTTACAAATAAAACAAAAATTTATGTGATAAAAATGTGATTTAAACATAATTTGTATAACTTTTTTAGGTACGCAATTTTCGTTGATTCATCTTTTTTCGTATGTTGCATAGTTTTACGTTTTAGTCGAAAAGTTAAAAAAGTTTTCAACCCTAAATTTTCATTTCCCTTTGCTTTTTTGTATCTTACAGCTTCAATAACTCTGCTAATTTTTTATGAACATGAATTGCTCGTATTTTCGTGTACTTTAAACAGCCATATATAGAATTTTCTAAATCTTAAAAAAGTGGCTTCGAAAGTTTTGAAAACGCTCTAAATTTTTACATTTTTTCCGAAATAGCTGCTTAATGAACTCGATCTTTCTTTATGGCGCCTAGGAGCATATGCCAAAGCAAAATTTAATCTGAAAACATGTGCTTTCAAAACATGGAGATTGAAAGAAATCCGTGATTATCAATTTTCTATTGACAATAAAACCTTCTCATTATGGTGAGAATGTAATAATTCATTATTTGTTGTGCGACCTAAATTGAAAATTTAGATTTTTCAAACAAAATTTCAAAAGTTGTTATGATAATCCTTGAGAATGTTAAAAACCAAGGATTTCATAACGCGTGTTTTTTCAACCTTGATCTTTATTTTCGTTTGCTGTTTTGAATTTTGAAAATTGCTTAACTCCGAGCATTTTTATTTTTTATTTTCTTTTTTAACTTTCAAAAATAATTAGTTAATGAAGTCAATCTCTCCTGGTGTATCCTAAATACGTTTGCTTAAGCACAATTCAAATAAAATTGTCTTTCAAAAGTTATCTGGTATAAATTCGACGAAAAGGAGGACAATTGGGGTGGCTAATACGTTCTTCTTATAAGAAGGTAAAAAATACCATACACTAAAAAGGAAAGGACAATGATTTCGTAATTCCCGTGGCGAGCCTCATTTTTAGAGAATATTACAAACGCATTTCTATAAAGGAACCCAAGGTGATGATTCATCACTTCTAGTAGACACTACACAAAACGTCTGTGTAAAAAACAGCGTCTCTAAAAACTTAAAAAATTGTTAAAATATTGAATCTTATGTCTCTCTGAATACCACACATGGGCAATCTTGAAGCTTGAAAACAAAACGACAACGACTATACTGCATGCTTTACAACCTGGTGAAGCACGAAAATATTTATTATAAACATTGTGAACCAAATTGTTCCTCTTTGGATTAAGCAGAGTTTCCTTAAGTCGAAAATATGTGGTTTGTCCAAAGCCTGGTTTTATCTTTTGCGTTGATACTCAGTTCTATTGGTAAATATAATAATATATTTTATGTTCTTTAGGATTTATTTTTCTGTTCTTGGATTTTGAAACTTTAAGCCATGCTGACATGTACACTTAGGTGTTTCCCATATGTGAACGTGAACATATGGTAAATTCTCAGATGTGCATAGATAACCTAGCGACCCATAAATCCAACCAATCGCGTGCAACCTGACGTGCTGTTGCGGTCTGCGGCGGTACTTGCTCAAGGACGTTGCGAGATGGTGTTGATAGTGGCGTACTTGTGTGCGTCTGTGTCTAGGCGAACGCAGCACGGTGGGTTGTATGCGAATGGTTGGCTCAATGTCTCTTGCACGGACGGCATGTCAGTGAGACGTCTGAAGCGCACTGCAGTAAATTTTATTGTGCGAACACCTTTAGCGAGCATAAATACGAGAGGGATTCAGTCAAGCTGTGGTCACTAATATAGGCAACTGGATGGGTACGTGACGTTTGGACGCCGCCGTTTAAGCGCTGGACGTTTAGGCGCTGGACGTTTGGGCGCCGGACTTTTAGGCGTCAGGACTTTTAGGCGCCAGGACTTTTAGGCGCCAGGACGTTTAGACGCCAGGTCTTTCAGGCGCTGGACGTTTAGACGGCGAGCGGTTTAGTCAGAGTAAACCCTGGGGTACCAAAAGTTTAAAATTATTTCGTTGCATGCAACATGTATGTTATGTACAAATTTCTGGGATGTCCCCATAGAAATTTAAAAAAAACTGCCCGTTGCGCGGGCACATTCTCCTCGCGCGCTACTTACGCAGCTACATGTTTAAAAACAATGCAATAATTTCTTCGTTCAAATATTTGGTGGCCCTAAAAAGGGCCGATTGGTTTTCAGCGAATAGCAAAGAACAATTTACTTTAAGCTGGTATACTTGGTGACAGCCTTGGTGCCTTCAGAGACTGCGAACTTGTGCAAAATTAGGCAAAATCGATATTGTGAGCTAGACCCGTCAAATATTCATTCATCGTCCTACTACCAAAATGGTTTACATCCATAATTTTTCCGATCACACCTCCAGAACATTGACTCACCATCAGCACTCATCTTGTCAAAAGTAAACTGAAAACCTTCCTTACAAAATTTCTTGCGATCTCGTTTGGAAAAAATTTCTCCCTCGATGACTGTAGACTTTGAAAATTTTTAAAACTGGTTAATTAAAATTTTCAAACACAGATATCGTCAAAATTCGGATATCAAGTGACTTAAATCTTTTCAGTGGTCTCTTTTATGTAATTCCACACAAAATCAGTGGGCTAATTAGCCAGCAGAAGACCCCACTCGAACATCAACGACCAATGCCAGTAAGTCATGCCCTGTTCGCCATCAGCGTCCAATGATAAATCGATACGGGATAACATAAAACAGTCAACTACAAAGATTCAATTCATTCAATCTATAATCTTTGCATTGTTTTTAAAACATCTAACATACATAACATACCATGTTGCATACAAGCAAATAATTTTCAACCTTTGATCCGTGCCTAAACGTCCAGCGCCTAACGTCATGCGCCTAAACATCCAGCGCCTAAAAGTCGTGGCGCCTAAACGTCCGGCACCTAAACGTCCAGCGTCTAAACGTCCTGGCGTCTAAACGTCCTGGCGTCTAAACGTCCTGGGGTCTAAGTTTCATCTATCTCTCTTACTCCTTCGTTGTTTACCAAACGGGCCTCCAACGTCAAATGACGCCAAAAATGTGAAATTTTTTGTTCGTTTGTTCTTATAATAAACTTGTAGATTGTGTCATTATTAATTTAATTTTGTATACTTTATGGTATTAAAAAAATGTCAAAATTGATAAATTTCCATTAGTATTCGGTGTTACATCCAAATATTTTTGTGTTTGTTTGTAGACAATGCCTCATGTTAAAGAAAATTTTTTTTTGATTTGGAAAACGTGTATTGTGTTTTTAAACATGATACAAAGAATGTACGTAACAGCGGGGAAGAAGTAGGAAATGTTACAAACAATGTAACAAAACAAACAGAAATACATAAATAATTGTTTCAGTAATTATTTATGTATTTCTATTTGTTTTTCTATTTTTTTTCTAAGTCTGTAGCTAATCTTTTTTTTATATACAATTAATCTTTTTTATTCGAAAGTTCAATTATTTCGGGTTAAAAATTCAAAAATCTGATTCAAAATTTAACTATTTAGTTAAATAATTGTATCATTCTTGTATTTAACAGATTGTATTGAAATTTAAAATATTTTTTGGTAGAAATATCAATGATTATAATTTTTGTTGCGAATTCATTTTTTATCGATGATTCATTATTTTCCTTAACACTTACTATTTTGTCGAAAAATTATATATCTTTTCAGTTTTTGGTTAAAAGTGTAATTCTTAATTAAATTCTTAATTATGCGTGTGTCATGATTTCCGCGACAAAAAAGTTTTTCATAGAAAGAAGGACAGAAAAAGCGCGCAATCATGTATTTACACATCCCGAAAGCGATGCTTAATTTTTGGGTCAAGATTATGAATGTTTAAAAATAAACAGTTTCATATTAAAAATTGTTGTTCTTGGTGCTGTAGAAAAGCGTTTGTTTGTACTACTTAGCTTATGAAATCAGATTGACATTTAAATTTTTTTAAAGATGTTCTTCAATTGAAAAATAAATAATCTTCTAGAATTTTTACTAATTCCTATTTAGAACCAAACACGAAGTACAAATATGTTTTAATTTTTAAATGCTTCATTTTTCATTCGTTTTTAGAAATTTTAAATCATTTATCCATTAACCTGAATTTTTTATTTTTGCCAAAAGTTTTGAAGCTGAAACTTTCTATTTTTCTTTAAATCTAGAAAAATAGTAACAGATAAATTTTTTATTGCAATGGCGAATTTTTAATCAAAATAGTTTGCTTTTTAACCAGTGGCAGCTTCAAACAGAACTGACGAATTTGCAAAATAATATTTGGACTTTGAACAAAAAACTAAATTATTTTGAAACTAAAAAGATATAGAGGTTAGTTTTCAACCAAAAAAGATTTATCAGTCACGAAAGAAAAAAAAATCACCTAAATTACAATTTTAGGGGATAAATGAATTTGAATACAAAATAAGCTTTCAAAATCAAGATTTATTTTTCAAATTTATTCATTAATTTTTTTACAATTATATAAATTTATAACTTTGGTAAAATTATTGAGAAAATTAATAAAATTTAAAGATTTCAGGTGCCCACAAAGTATGATATTTTTATTTACCAGAATCTTAAAAAATTTTGAGAAAAATTTGAATTAGTTTAAACGATATTTAGAACTTTTAAAAGTTTTGTAGATATATTTTAAACTGATTAGAAAGATGTATTTCACAAAGTTTGAAAAATATTTCAAATTTAAAAAGATTGCCCTTAAGTCTTCTAGACATTTTCGAACTTTGTAGCAATCTCTTCATATGTTTAGATACCTTTTAAATTTTCTTTATACATCACATTTGCAAAAAAAATTATTATTTTTTAACCGTTTGCAAAACACCTGAAAATTGTGAATGTTTTTTTAAATGAATTCAACTTTTGTGCAAATTCTAATTGAAGTAAGCTCTTTAAGATTTTACCTTCTTAGTTAGAAATATGATTCTTTCTTTCAAAATTCAACTGTTGAAAATTGAACTATTTTCGTAGAAATTTATCTTTTAGTTAAAAAAAATCCTTTTTAATTTAAAAATTGATCTATTTTATTTAAATTTCCATCTTTTTTGAAGCAACATGCAACATTTTGCTTTAAAAGTCCAAATTTTTGTTAAAAAGTCATCCTTCCTGTTTGAAAATTCAACTGTTCTGTTAAACATGCATCGTTTTGCGTTAAAAATTCAACTATTTTCGTAAAAAGTCAACTTTTTTATCATTGCTTATATTTTAGTATTTAAAATTCACTGAAATATTTTTAAGATATAAAATCTTTTTTCTTAAAGAAAAATCCAAATCTTTCGTTGTAAGTTATTTTTTAAATATTGATTCAAAATTGTGAAAAAATGAGGGGCCGGATCGTATAAGGGCGTATAGAATTTTCTCGTGCGAAATCATAGTCCTCTGAAAGCTTTAAAACAAATTTTGGATTTAGAATTTCTTAAGGATATGTCTGGACGTGAAATTTTATCGTGCATCTTTTTTCCTCTAGAGAAAAAGTTTCAACTTTTTTAGTTTTCGAAATAAAAACTTAAAACTGACTATTTGGAAAAAATTTAAATTTTTTAAATGAAAATTTCAGGGAATGTGCTTTAAGATGTTCTTCGATTGTCAATATGATAAAAATTTAAAATCGCTGTTTTCAAAAATTATTATTAATTTTTTTCTGATGCTCGGCGCGAATCGAACATTTGTAACTTCCAGCGTTTCGTTT
>JAAAKG020137787.1:0-12813 GCA_010014905.2 Druon quercuslanigerum
AAGTTTCTGAATTTATTTAAAAGACTTAAAAGACCTCACAAATAATTTTATTATTTCAGAAAGATTTTAGATAGATTTTAAAGATTAGGCAAGTACTTCACAATCATCTCTCAAGTATTTTACAAAAGTTTCGATTTAAAAGATATTAAAAAATGTTGCTTATCTGCCTTTTCTCTCATATTCTTCAAATTTTGCTTTAAGACTTTCATTTTCCTTAAACTATAATAAAACGAAAACATGAAAAGAACTATATATACATATGCGTACACTAACCCATGCACATACTATCTAGATCACAGGCCACTTGTACGCGGCGCTAGCTCTGGGTATCTATTTCCTACTACTTCCCATAGTGCTGGCCGCCCCTGTAAGATAGGCTCATGCATACGTATAAGTTTAGTACATGATTCGTAAAGAAACCACTGTAGCCAGCAAACGACCCTCTAAGCATACGCAAATATATTCAGAAGTGTTTGTAGTCCATGTAAAAGTGTGCGGCCATATACTTCCACCCGTCTTTTTTTGCCATGCTCCTACGTAACACACAAAATCACGTGACCCCCATTTTTAGTATAGAGCTTCAGAAAGGTGTCAAAGCATTTGTGCCGAAATGTACGACATCTTCTTTCGCTACTTTCATAGCACTATACCAATTTGCGTTACTCGAATCCATTACAAAATTTATTACAGCGACTTAGAAATACTGTTAAAATACTATTTTATTCCAATTAGAGATGTAAGCCTGCAGTTTTATAGTCATTATTCGACTTTCCCAACCGTATACCTCAATTATTCCTAAATTCGTTCACTTGATATCAATTATTAAAACCAAAATTTTCTCGCTGTACGTACGTTTATTGATGCTATATATTTTATGTTCTCGGTATATTAAGAAAGACTTTCCAAATAGCTATGTTATTTGAAAATTTTTTGAAATTTTAGGATCGTAAGAGTTGTATAGTAATTAATGCTTTGAGTAAAAATAACTGATGTTTGCATTTAGAAAATATTAGTTTTCAAAATTCATGCTGGAGTAAAGTGTCAACAGTTATTTGGGTGTAAAGGGAAGAAATTTCAAAGAAATTATTTTATATTATATGCAAATTTTCAAACGCCAGAAGGAATTTCAAAAAAATTATTCGATATTATATGCATACTTCCAAACGCTGCCGAGATCAAACTTTAATCGACATTATCACGTTAACAAGCTCGAGCACTAGAAGCGATGAAAGTTAATTCTGAAAAATGGTTGGTCGCTCAAAAGTCAGTATAAAAAAAATATATGTGAAAAGTAGTTATAGAATTTCCATACCACTTTCTTAAAATAAACTTTCTAGAGCTTCTTTAAGTTGTCTTCAGCTACAAGTGATCAGTTTCTATTTTTTATAGTTATTGTTAAAACTATCGGAAAACCTTATTTGAAACTATTCTTCATTTGTTTACGAGAAAGATTAGATACTACTATTATCAAATCCTATTTGATTATCCAGTGGCGGCAACTAATAGCAATACAAAATTTTATAGGAATAAATAAAAGAAGAAACATAAAAATTTACATTCAGACATCAGACACAATATCAACGAGGGCATAATTCTCTAGAGGAAATCTGGACAGAGGTTTTTCAATTATGGCAATACTTATACTTTCGGCAGAGCAAACATATGCAAAAGAGAAACGAATTGCTGCGATCAGCAATAGGTAGAGTAGAAAGATATTGGAGATATAGAAGGAATCACTCGATTCCTAAGGGACATCCTAGCCAATCACGATAAAATGCAAAGAGAAAGTCCGTTTCTGCGCCCGCGGCATTCCAAAAGTAGATTTACCTACCTCGTACGTGACTATTTACTGATACTTCAAAGGTATTTGGAGTATCAAGAAAAGGTTTTTATTAGACCTAAAATTGATAACAAACAGATATGAAGTCTCCAAAAGCGTGCGCTTATTTTCTTGAAGACAAATCTTACTTACTCGTCCTGCTAGTTTTTAAATTAGAATGTAGGGTAATGGGTATATATTTGCTGTGAGGTGATTTTTAGCTGTTTTAAATTTTTTTTCCTAAAATTTGTAATCACTCGGTTTTATACATCTATCGATTAATCCTCTGATTAATCCAATTTTTTGGTTAAATTGCTGATGTGAACTGACCATGGAGATTTTTTGTACCAATAGATAATTAAATCTCCATTTTCTTTTTTAATGATTAATATATATCTAAATAATTTAAGGTGTAATTATTTTCTAATTAAAAAAATAAATTGTAAAGAATTTTCGTTACTATGAAGCGCGTAGACAAAACACGTGATCGATTTGGGGGAGGGGGTGCCCTGAAAAGCCACTAAAGAGTACGCGAGAGGGAGGGTGACTAATGGTAGAGACCACGTATTTTTATGATGCTTAAAATATGAATAAAAATACTAATAAAAGAGATATTATTAGTCCTATTTTATTAAAAATTTTGAATGAGACGCGCGAATCTATATGTCACCATAGAGATTGTGCATTCGAATACGTATATTGAAAAATTGTACATAGTGTTAAAAACACGTTGCTTTATGAGAGGGGAGGGTAAATTTTTGAAAAATACTACATTAGACTACATTGGGGGTGCCTTCGAAATTCGTTGAAAAATTGATCAGCTAAATTCTTATTCATATATATTTTCTTTTCCCATCTTGATATAATATCATCACATTATTCTTTGATACTTGGAAATAAACTGGTGTTAAATTTCTTACATAAAATATTGTATTTTAAAATATTTTTAACTGTTTCTTTATAATCATTCCAATTAGCTGCTACTGTACTATTGCCTTTGTCTGCTTCTAAAAATTATTAAGTTATATCAGTCATATAAACAGGAATCTGGAGATTTGATCACCAATTGGTACAAAACACCTTCATGGTCAGGTCAATGATTAAATTACAATTTACATAATCAAATAACCAAAAAATTGCAGCAAAATATCCATAATCTATTTAACTTTGATAGAATGTGTTATGAAAGAAAGAATATCTGAAATTTGCAATAGTTCTAGAAAATATAATAAATGAATCGACAATTATAAAAGAAACTGATCTTCGTGTTTCATACCAGTCGTACAAAGTTTATCAGCAAATCTTTCATTGAAATTTGGTTGTTTTTCCTGTGCAGCATGTTGCAGTTCATTTAAGTGTTGCCAAAATTTTAATAATATCCCTACAAGTTTTCAGCAGGTTGCTATATTTCGTTATCTAGTCTTCATTGAGCTAAATCGACGGATCTACTGGAGCCCAAATCGTGTCCTAAGGTTCATAGAAATAGCTCGTTTCGAATTTAAAATCATTTTCTCCCGATACTGAAATCAAGGAATAAGTTTGGTCGATTGCTTAAATTTTGGGCTCTTTTTACACTTTTATTAATATCTGACACGTCATGATTACTGCATGATTTTAAAGCCTGTATAGTGTTAATTATATATTTAGCGGTTATCGAGTCGTTTTCTGCATTGTAGACAATACGATTATCTAAAGGATTGGGTTCACGCGATGGTTTTGTAAAGGGCGGTAGATGTACTTGTGTGCCGTTTCCTCGATCTTGGGGAACTCCATTATCTACCGAAATGCGTTCGTCCAGTCGGAGACTTTGTTTATTTTTATGTTTTTTGGTGCGGAGAATCAATTTTTCGAGGTCTCCAGGCCCGATACCCGTCAGTTGTTTTGTTATGATAGAGTTAATACAGATGGACTGATTCTCTTTCTCTCTCTACGCGGGGACGGTTCCCAAGCTGGTTTGTCGCCTCTATCTGTCTTAACTCTAATCTCTATGATTTCCACACGTCAATCCACGGTATGCATGTGGGAGTCGCAAGCATGCAGCTCGAGTACAATCCTACGTGGTTTATTGTTACTTTGTTAAAAAAGAATTCAGACGTTTGAAAAGGTTACATGCATATTTTGTGGTCAAGGATCAAAATTATCAAGTGCAATTCATGGTTGTGCAAAAACTTGATTGGTCGCGAAACAAAACAATGATAATGTATAGGAAAAGATAAAAATATTAGAAAGTAATGCTTTATTTTTTATCATATGGCACATGCGTGTTATTAAATGTATACGAATAAAGAAAAAGTGTTTAGAGGATTAAGAAAATCGTGTAATGAAAATAAGCCTAGTGAAAATTTTTCAATCCAGTGTACAAATAAACAGCGGAGCTGTGAAACTAGTCACAAGATAGTAGTTAGGTCCACTATTCGACAGTCAGAACAAAAACTTGTGTGTCATTTGCAACTCTTATTGTCATAAAAGCGATACGTCCTTGTTCAAAATAGTTGATACATCTAGAGCAGAAAAGTTTTTAACGATTACACGTTATTTTTAGGATAAGGTATTTACATCACATGCTTCTTTACTTCTCAGTGCACATGATGATGGCTGTGCTGCAAATTTGTATTACCAAGCAATTGCTTAAGAAACTATGAATTCAGCTATGATCGAGCACTTAGTAGTGATCAGAATAGTAAAAAACGTTTTACAGATAATAATACCGACGATATTGAATTGTCTTCCAATAATGATCAAGGAATTGCAGGGGTCATAGACTCGATCACTCAACAGATTGAAGAATCGAACAATTTTACGTTATCAGTCATTCGCGAGCAAGTAAATTCCTTATCAAATGATATGAATGTTAATAACAGAAGTATAAAAAGGTATTTAATTACGAAATTTGGTGATAGCATAGAGTTTTCTCTTCCATCAAATATAAATAAGTCGACATTGTTTTACAATTCAAGTATATCTTAAGACCATGTAATTTAACGTCTACAAACTGAAAAATTTTTGAAAGAAAGTGGAAGTACAATTTAAAAAGTTATGAGTAATGAACATTTCAATCTTGAAGATAAATTTTATGGTGCAAACAATTAAAAAAATATGGGATCAAATAAGAATTCCGTTCGAAGTTCTTACCTTATACAGCAGTATTTTTAGTTTTTCAAAAAAAGAATTTTACAACAAAGAAAAAGTTAATTCTTCTAATAAAAAAAATAAAATAAAATCTAAAGAAAAAGAAACTAAAAATTTTAGCATTGTATCAACTTGTGGTTTATATATTGAAGAACGGAACAGTCAAGACTCCTTTACATGTAATGAATGCGAGTTCAGTACCCTTTAGGTGTCGAAGTAAAGGGCTGATAGAAATTTTAAATAATTTTGGTTAGAGTATTTCTTGTGACAAAGTTTTGAGATCTAAAAGAAGCCTGTCACTTTGTACGCTATACTCATGCATCAATATTATTCCGGTTCCAAGTCATTTTGAAGCATCAAAATTTACATTTTGGCTTTAGATAACTTTGATCACAATGAAGTTACATTATCCGGACTCAACAGTACTCATGATACAGTGTTAGTAGTATTTCAAGATTATTCAGATACAATTTTTCAAAAACCAAATATTTTTAGTACAACAGTAAATAAAAGCCAAAGATCATTCGATAAAAATTTATCTGGTCAAACGTTAAAAGAATTTTTTAAGCCTAGTGAAAAAATTACTACTTTACAAGAAACTTCAATGGATGTGCTAATAACTCTAGATTCATATAAAGTTGTAATCTGGGAGGATTTTTCATGGTTCTTATCTAGAATGAATATTAAAAAATACTCAGAGGATTCTAATTCTGAAAATAATCAAAACAATACCTGCATGGGCAGCTTTTAATTCTATAGTGTGCAATGATAAAAGTAATACTCAAAAAGTCGCCTTTCTACCATTTTTACCATACAAAGTTACCTAACACGATACTGTGTACACTGCAATGTGTAATTTTGTTGATATCCATAGTCAGTTGAATCAAAAATATTTTCCTTTGTTTTGCGACGAAGGCGTTTTTTGCATAACGAAGCATATACCGTTACTTCAACCTGAAAAATTCAAAGATCTGGTATTGATGATAGGTACCTTCCAAATGGTAAAAGTTTTTCCACGTGCATTGGTAAATGCTTGGACGAAAGTGGTGCGGATTTATTTTTAATTGAAATGGAAACATTTGGCATAAATGTGATGGAGCAAGTTCTCAGTGGTTCCCATTACAATAGGTCAGACAAGGGCTTTCTTATGTTTGGAAAAGCACTAATGCGCCTTATGCTAGAATCTTTTCTAGAACAAACTGACGTATCAAAGTACGATAACGATTTGATCGCTCTTTGAATCTTTGAATCGCTGTTCGCAGGCTTTCATACATGATTTTGAAGATTTTGAAAAAAAAGAAGCACAGAGTTGAAATTTTTCAAAGATGGAAGTAACGTATTAACTTTAATTCAGTTGTTAAGGGATACCATTTATTAAGATCGATTGGGTGACTTGCTGCTGCATGTCGAGACTGTTAAAAAATTGCTACCACTTTTCAAGATTTTTGATTAAATCAGCTACATGCGATGGGTTTCTCTGTACATTTTAGATAGCACAGAATTATCTAGCACCAATCCTGAACTGTATAATGAATTTATAAAAGGAAATTTTGTTGTAAAGAGATCCAGCGTTCCTTTTACGTATGAAGGTACCGACCGGGCCTTAGAACAGACAATCACAAAGCTCAGAAACATCGAGAAGAAGGAATTGCGGGTTGTAAAAAAATAAGGAATTCGTTACATCGTGGAATTTAAATTACCACTAAATTCTGGCTGATTGTAACTTGCACAGAGAAATTATGAATCTTATGCAGCAAATTATGAAGTACAGTTAAATAAAATTATGTCATTTCTACACAAGCACGGAAATCCTTTTGTAAAAGGACAACAGCCATTAAAAAATTTTGTTACTCAAGAAATACCTTCACCAGATACAATTAAAGCTCTTTTGAATATTTTTCCGTCAGGATGTGATCTTTATGCAAATGTTTACAACGAAAGATTCATCGAAAAATATAAAAGTTTATCAGACACAATTTCGAAATACAATCTACATAATTTGAGAAGTGTACAAAATAATGAAATGAGTATTTTAAAAACTATTTTTCCTAAGAAAGGAAGTGAGAAAGCTGGAAAACTATATGAAATTGCTTTAAAAAAAAGGATTCAGTTTACACAGATTTTTTTCTTTTCAACTTGTTTCATTTAATCTCTTGTATAATGATGATGGAACATTAAGCAAAGATGTAAACAAATATCAACTAGTGAAAGAATTGGAAAAAATGTCAAAAGTTAAAAAAAGCCTTAATCTAAGCATATTTTAGTGGTTTTACATTGATTATAGATGTTATGATTATCTGTCGACTATTACGATGGATGCACATGGTTACTTTCAATGATTTTGCATCTGCTTTTTGCAATTTATTTTCTCACTGATCAAAAGATATAAGGCGGTTTGATTTTATTTTTGATTCATATCATCGCTATAAATCTCACTACATAAGCTGCAAGAAATCAATTCGAGTGTTACCTTGCCCAAAGACGACACTTTGTTTTGGCGCTCAAATAAAAATAAAATTTTACTTCAAAATTTTTTTCCACGTTACATTTTTGAAAACTGTGATAAACTCTGGCTAGGAATAGAAATGGTATGCATTGCTACTAATGAAATGCCTTGTCAATCTAACATATCAGATAATGATGGCAAATTAGATTTATTGCAAAATAAGAATATTGAAGAAGCAGATTCTAGGATTATTTTACATGCGTTTCAAGCGAGCAATGAAGGCAAAAAGAAAATATTGGTACTCTTGTCAGACACTGATGTTGTAGTTGTGTTGCTACATTAATGGCCCCGATTCGAAGAAAAAAAATTACAGGTGAAAATTTTAATTAAAATGGTATGTATATTTTTTTAATTTTATTGAAAAAAATTATATTTCTTACTCTTTTAAGAGCTATGGCTACGAGTCAGTGCTGGTGTAAATGGAAGAGTTTTACCGCTTCACTCATTATCTAAAATAATTGGGTATGAAATTTGCTCAATACTGCCCGCTTTACAGCATCTCGCCGGTGCTGATTACACCAGTAAAGTTGGCACAAAGTATGCTTGAGGTATTTATTATTATAAAAATTATTAATTAATTCTTATTAATTAATATTATTTATATTTGATGGGTATCTTGCATTTTATTACAGATGTAACAGATTTAGGTTTGGAAATGTCATGTAGTAGTGCAGACCAATTTCTTGTGCAACTTTAAAAAAAAAACCTCTAGTCCAAAAACGCTTGATCAGCTCCGATATGAGCAAAAGAAATACGATCACAAAACAATTATGAAGTTACCTCCAACGTCGAACTCGATTCGACTTCATATATTAAGGGCATTTAATGTAACTTAAGAGCAACTTAATCTGTTAAAAAAATTATGTTAAGATTAATCCAGAAAAGTTATGATTTGAACTTCAAGAAAATATTTTTGAGCCTCAGGAAATATCTTTTTTATATCCATCAATCAAGGAATTGGTGCCTAACTGCAATTGCAAGACATGTGTCACAAAGCACTGCATATTAAAAGAAAATGGATTACCTTGCATTTCTTTTCGTGCTTGTAGCAAGACTAAAACTTGTAAGACCCCATGCAATATGTAAATTAAGGAAATATATTTTGTGCTTTAAGAATAGTCAATTTTACATAATAAACAAAATTATTATACATATTGATTAAGAAGAACGTTTAACAAAAATGTTAAATAAAAGATCCCAATATATTTCAATACAAAGATAAGCGTTATCGTTGAAAAATACATAAATACTTAAAGGGAACTGGTTTGCTAGGAGTCAGTGTAAATAATTATGTAAAATATGCATAAATATTAAAGCCTATTAAAAAAAACAGCTTGAGATTTTTTAATGTGTATTCAAGTTTATTGACTTGGTAAATGATTTAAATGGCAAGTTTAGGCCCGTGAGCGTCTGAACGGAACCCGCCCCATTTGCGACTCTGGTCGCGGAGTATCAATCAACTGCCCGCTACAAAAACGGCGATTATTCAGCAACTACTCACCTTGGGAATCTCTACTTGGGCTTAAAAGTTTCGTTTTTTGTTGAGAACTAATATGGGCTGACTGTTTATTAAATATTATTTAAAATTCATTGAACAAGAGGAACATAAACAATTGACACAGTCATTTTTCGTAAAAATATTAACTTTAGAGAGCTGTAAAATTGTTCCTAGAGCTCGAAAATATGTGATCGATGGCTCATATTGAAGCAACGGGCATATTATTTGAAATGAGCTCTCAAAAGTCTCAATAGCATTCGCACGAGCCACATTACTATCGATTGAATGCGAAAAGAGCGCGTATTTACAATGTTTTTGGACTAATTTGCCCGTAACTTTTGTTGTTATCAAGATTTTTTCAAAAATAAAAATGGGAAGTTTTCGTGATGAAATTTACAATCAATCCTATTGATCAGAAATGTCTTAAATGTTACAGATAGCAAGATATGTCAATTTAAATAATTAAATTGGTAATAACAAAAAAACTGACGGCTTTCGGACCTGGAGACCTCAAAAAAAAGATTGTTCGCACCAAAAAACATAAAAACAAACAAAGTCTGCGAATCGACATCGAAGTGCCTACGGCAACCCCCGCCAGCTCAAGGACTAGATCGACCGGTATTTCTTACCTTGGCAGAGATAACCCTGCGTTTAACTGCTGTACAGGAAGGGAAAGCGCTGTGTTTTGTTGAGAAGAATGCGATATGTTTCGTGACCAGTCTCTATGGCTATCGTCGTCGTGTGACTCATCTTCAGTCTAAAGCAGATTGCTGTGCTTCGCTAGATATTCAGTATCTTTTACCCTCTTGTTTCTCTTTATCAAGAAGCAGGTGTTTATCTTTCATAATTGATTTTTTTCCACTAACTCAGGTTTTTCCGAAATTTTACTTAGGAGCTCAGATGCAAGGAATAGTTTAGTATTTGAAGGAATATTATCAGAATTAGGCATTGTAAAAGTATTGATGGAAAGCTTACCGCTTAAATCAGCTTCCGAATCGTTACCGCTCTCCTCCGTAGAATATGAGATTTTACTTCAATATGAATTAAAATCCAGCGTGACTAAGAACATTTGAATTCACAATTCGAATAGAACCGTGTCAGATCGTAGGACGCGTATGGAAAGACATATTTGCTTTCTCTTAAGGTCGCTGATCAGCCTTAATTTTAAGGAAAAGTGTTGCTTAGTATTAAATAATCATCTTCTATTTTGCTGTTTCTCATAGTGATTTAATTTTTTAAGTCTTCGACGGCGGTCTTTGTATAGGACGCCTGTGTTGGCGTCATCGTCGGTATCGCTGGCATCGTCGTCAACCTCAACGCAATCCCACTCAATGCTAGCTTGGCTAGTTAGCGTTTTCCCCTTTGGAGGACTCTGAACCTCTGGAGCATAGTATTGGCACATCCATGTATGGTTTTGAGGACTTACGTTCCAAATTAGCGTTATCTAGTGCTTCCCCCGGGCACTAGAAGTAAAAAAACCTACAGATCCTTGACAGGAATTGTTTTTGAACTCTGCATCCTACAAATTCTTAATTTCATGTAAATAAACTGCACAAATGATGAAAAATGTCT
Organism: Druon quercuslanigerum; assembly: GCA_010014905.2. Lineage (NCBI taxonomy): Eukaryota > Metazoa > Arthropoda > Insecta > Hymenoptera > Cynipidae > Druon > Druon quercuslanigerum. Next base: position 10,525 of record JAAAKG020137787.1, read on the forward strand.
GAATAAAAAGGTGTTTTATATGCAAAACATACATTTAAATAGTAGAAGTATAATTTTCTGTAATTGAAAGGAGAGACATGAATTATTATACGGTAAAGGTAATAGTTCATAATTGTGAAACTATGAATTTCATACTATTATTCGTTATTTTTTTCGCAAATTTTTGAAAGTGAATTTTACTTTATTTAGAATTTTTGAAATGTACATTTGTTCTTTCCAAATAAAATAACAATACGATAATTAAATAATCTTCTTACTGAAAATAAGCAGGACATACAATTTTAAGGTTACTAAGAACTGCCCATACATAAGGTGCCTAGAATGATTTAATCAAAAAGCTTTGCAATGGACAATGTTTTGATCTTTAAGGTTTCGGGTTCAAAAATGAAAAGACTCGAGGCACTGAAAATAAAAAGACTTTTCAATTAAGAATTGAAAGTTGTATGAATATATATGTATATATATAAAAAATAGGATATAGGAAATTTGTTTACTATATTTTATACTAAAGTCACAATCCATTTAATTATACGCTTAGTCGTACTAGCAAATTAACAAATTCTAACAAACGTCTTTCTCGCTCTTTTTGTCATTTCTATAACTGAATTTATCACACGAAGTTTAAAATGGCATTAAAAGTTTTTGAGTACTTCAGTATTCCTTTTTCTTACTTCTTCCTATAAGCAGTCTCTTAGGCTTAGACTTGATAACCTTTCCTGAAATTGATAATTGCTCATTTTCCTTATTAAATCAAATATATTTCTTATATTTCATCTCAATGCACTAAAAACAGTAACTTTTATTTTGAAAGAACATATGGATTAATTGTTTTTACATTTCAGGTTATGTATTGGAATAAAATTTTTTATTTGCATAATTTGATACAAATGAGAATTTTATTACACCAAATCATCACCGGTAATCAAAAATCCATCCATAACGATAATCCTAAACGACCGCAATCTTCGAGTATGACAGACAAACCCGGTCGATCGGCATCAAAAATAAATATGCGCCGTTCAAAGAATTATATTCAGTTAAGTTCTCTCCACAAGAGCCTAGTTGGATAGCATCCTTGAAGCTGTTAACAAAAGAGAATTATGTTTAGCGATCTCTGCGTATCAGATCTATACGATCTTCGATTTTATTTGAGTGTCTCCGAGTTTCCGAGTCTCCGCGAAAATTCTTAGGGCAAAAGTCCCTCTTTTCACGCGTTGGTATAATCGATATTTTATTTTAAGACTCAAGCCGCAGTATACTTGAATTATTGTATACTATCCATTTTACTTCTACTTTCTCGAGTGACTACAGAAACAAAACATGTAACTCAGTCAATAAGATATTGAGGCTAAAATATTTATGATCTGTCCATCACTCTCCAAATTGTGTACAAGAGACTTAGAGACTTGAAAGCCTCTGTACCCTGTTGCAAACACATTTTGCCGAGTGAAGGCTAGAAGAGGAAGAATATTCTTGGAATGATAAATAAGCCTTGAGTGTCTTTCTAAAGTCTGTATTTTGAAACGGCTCGCAGACGCTCGTCCCTTACTTCCGCCCTCCAGCTGAGGCGCCATAACAATAGCGCCCGACCGGTATACCGAGCGGCCTGAAACCCTCGTTGCATAAGTGTCCAACCTAGGTAGCACTTTCGCACCTACAGATTAAAGTCTGAGCAACAGGCCTTATAAAAACAAAAGGTTTGAATAATTAGTATTTGTATCACGGGAATCTCCCTTTTTGCGACCACGTGTTGTAGAAATGTGTTCTCCCCTTGTTTAAGGGATTTATGATCGAGGTCCATTGACCCATATATGGAAAATAAACAGGTGATGTATCTAAAAAGAACCTTTGCCTCTCGAAGGAAAATGTCAACGAACTTTTCACATCATAGTTGAGAAACGTAAGTTCTCTCCAGAATAAATTTATGACAATGTTATTGCGTCTCCGATCACGTTAGAAATAAAATACAGCATACAAGACCTAAATAAAAAGTAGGTCCATAATCGATAATTGTTTAATCTAATTTAGAAGCGAAATCCGCCACATGGTTGATGTTCACTGATTGGGCTGATGTCGAGTTGCGGAAAGGTCAGGGGAACACAGCGGGTGGTGCCTTCCCCCTCCACACTACTACCTTCTCCGCAACTCAACGCTAGCCGTCGAACGGCAAGTGCTCTTTAAGGGTCATTATTAACTAAAGTCAAATTTCAATATGAGAGTGGACGGCTCGCAGAAATTTTTCGCTAGTTGACTAATTTAATTTAATTAATTGAGCAGCTAGAGAGCTTT
>JAAAKG020137788.1:0-12813 GCA_010014905.2 Druon quercuslanigerum
ACTCTAACCAAAAATGTCTTCGACATGTTGGACTGTAACCATCTTAAGCCTGTGACAACATTTTATAATAATAATAAACTACCTTGACTAGATGGCCTTGGTGATGATGAATTGGATGATGATTCTGTAAAAAGAAATATAGGGATTTCTTATTAAAGAAATTTTTTTAAATGTCAAAGTTAGTCCTCGAAATAAAAATGCCATCCCTTAAAGTGTTTTTTAAATAAGATAAAAACTATAATTGTTTCAGTTTTCCAAAAATTAGACCCAATCTTTTTTTGTGAATAATATATCAAAAATGTAAGTTATAATTTTCTGCGAATTGTACCAGTTTGTCATATTTCTGGTGAAAAATTCTTTCAAATGTAATATTAATTATAATTATTAGGCATACGTCTTTCCTGAAAGAGTAAACCTAATATTATAGAATAATATTACAAATCTCTTATTTGAAGGTGTATTTTAGATTTTATGTTACCTAGACCGGCTGCACCGGCTGCCACCGGCTGCAACGAAATTTTCTTACAAGATTTTCTTTTTATTCTAGTGAAAAATTCTTCAAAAATTTAAATATTAAGCATATAACTTTTCTGAAATAGTAAACCTGATATTATAGAATCAATAGTGTAAATATATTATTTAATTCAATTTGTATATTAGTTTTTAAATTACCTAAGCTGGTTGCTCTGGGTGATGATGGATTGGAAGGTGACGATTCTGTTTAAAGAAATATCGGGAATTTTTCTAATTGGAATTTTCCAACAAACCCAAAAATTCAAAATAACGATGTTCTTGTTAAACTTTTTTTATCTAAAGGAAAATTAAAAATCAGCGAAAAGTAATAACAAAATTATTAAATCATGTTCCCCCAGGAATGCTTAGCTTCTTATTGTATTAGTAAGCTAGGCGTACTAAGAAAATTAGTGGAATATCCTTACTGATTTATTTAGTAAATTAGATCTTACCATATTTCCATCAGAATTAGAATTTGCAAACTGAAAATCAAAACTGAAAACCTTTCAAATATAAAAATAAGTTAATAGTAAATAAAAAATTTACAGCTAAAAATCCCAAAATTTTATATTTTAAAGTACTTTTTTAAATCAACATTTAATATTGAGAACAATATAATAATAAATAAAACGATATTAAAAATATGCGTATTATTACAAATTACAAGAAATTGTCTATTTAAAATTAAAGAGTAATTGCTTACTTTTTAGAAAATAGATACTTTCATCATTTAATGTCTTTCATTTTAACTCTAAAAATCTTTTTTCCTTAAATTTAATCAATATTAAAATTCTAAATTTTGCAAGAAAAATCATAGAAGCGTCTATTTTTCTAAATTTAAAAAATAGCGTTTAGGGTATGATTTGTGCATTTAAATTTGTAAACTTAAATTTTTTCGCAACCGAAATCGCAAGGTAAATTAATAAATAAATTATTTCCTAAAAGTACTACATCATGCAGAGAAGAAACTAGACATTTTGATAAAATTCTTTAATATTTGTTTCAGATTCGTATTTTAGCCTTGAAATTACCTGGTACTCGTGAATTAGATGGTCTTGATGGTGAGGGATTAGATGATGATGATTCTATAGAAAGAAATATAGGTCAATATTAGAAAAATAATATTGACTAAACAATTCACCGTAAAAAAATATCAAGTTTTATATTTTGTAGAACTTTTTTAAAACGAATTTTAATATAAAAAACTATATTTATTTGGAATATTGTTCTACTGATCCGTATTTTTTAAACTAAACTAAGAGTTTTTTTCAAATTACGTAAAGTATTCGAAAATAGGTTACATAACCTTGAAGACTTACCAAGATTTGACAGATGTTGAAACAGAATATGGTGTACATATTTATATAAGGAAAAACGATGAATACTTTTTATATAGGTATTCATGGCCAATATTTGAAATAAATATGAAACATTAAGACATAATTAGATACAATTTTTAAAAAACATTATAGTTGATTAATTAAATGTATAAGACTATGATAAATGTTGCTCAGGTATTCTACATTGGATCTTTTTTTTTACAGAATTTGTTTATTTTACGATATGATACATTTCTTTGAAGTTTCTTCTTTTGTAGTTTGATTCGTAGCTAAGAATTTTTGTTTTATAAGAACAAAAATTGTGATGATTATTTTGTGAATGTGACCAATGACGTACCCCCTTCATCCTTTTTACATTCATTTTTATGTTCTTGAATTCTAGATTTAATATATCGTTTTGTTTGACCTATGTACACACGACCACATTCGCATGGAATACAATAAACAACATGGGTTTTTAAATCAAATGGTGTAATATCCTTATTGTTGGAAAAACATTTAAAAGGGTCTTTTTCGTAAAAAAATGGCTTATCAACCTAACTGATAAACAATTCCCAGATGATATAGGATATATTTTAAGTTTGGGATCCAACTTCTAAATTCATCAATGGTTGGGATCTTATTGAAAAAGTAAAATCCTTTAACATACCAGATAATTACAAATTAGTTTTAGTAGATATAAAATCACTTTTTACAAACGTTCCAAAAGATTTAGTTCTTTAAATGTGAAAATTACCTGGCACAAAATAAGAAAAACTACTAAATTACCAGTTAAAGAATTTTTAGAGTTCGTAGATTTCTGTACAGATAATGCATACTGCGTTTTCTAAAATGAATATTTTAAACAAATTTTCGGCACTCCAATGGGTTACCCCCTATCAGGTGTTATTGCTGATTTGGTTATCGAAAATCTCAAAAAAGATTTATTGGAAAGAAAAAAAAAAAGAACATGCGTAACTGAAGAAAATTGAGATTAATTCTTATTAGCTATTAATGCATACTATCTTAAAATGCAGTTTACTATGAAAGTTGAAATTAAAAATAAACCTAATTTTTTGGATGTAACATTTATAAAAGAAAATAATAAAGTCACGCATCTGAATAAAAGAAAAAATTTCTATGATTTATGGTCTAACTGACAGAGCCATAAAATTATAAAATTCTAGATTCGTTTTTTTAAGAAATATATGAATAAAAGAGTTGATATAATAAACCAAATCAGCAACAACCATACGAATAACACCCAAAGTTTCGATTTCGACAAAATCGTAGTACTTCTTTTTTATAAAGAGCTTTCTAGATTTTTCATAATAATAAGGCCCTTAATACAAAAACAGTTTTTACTCACGAAAAAGACCCTTTTAAATGTTTTTTTTTAACAATAAGGTTATTACACCATTTGATATTGAAACCCATGTTGTTTATTGTATTTCATGCGAATGTGGTCGTGTGTACATAGGTCAAACAAAACTATGTATTAAATCTAGAATTCAAGAACATAAAAATGACTGTAAAAAGGATGAGAGGGGTACGTCATTGGTCACATTTACAAAATAATCATCACAATTTTGGTTCTTATAAAACAAAAATTCTTAGCTACGAATCAAACTACAAAAGAAGAAACTTAAATGAAATGTGTCATATTGTAAGGCACACAATTTCTGTAAACAAAAGATCCTATGTAGAATACCTGAGCAACATTTATCATAGTCTTATACATTTGACTAATCAACTATGATTTTTTTTTAAAATCATATTAATTTCAAATATTGGCGCGAAATTTCATCTTTTTAAAATATACGTTGTAGTTTCGTTTTGACTCCATTCGAATTTCCAGAAATACTCAAAAATGTAGTGTTGTTACACATAACGATTATTTTAATTTAAAGCAATTTCTATTCCTGGTGAGAAAAATCAAAAATAACATTGACCATGAATACTTATATGAAATCTTCGAATACTTTACGTAATTTGAAAAAAACTCTCAGTTTAAATAAAACTTTGTGTATTTTGTTTATTAGGATAGGGGATATGTTTAAAAAAATTTCTGAAGAGGTTCCACTTCGTGGGGCGAAAACTTGAACAAAATAAATCTTACTGATCAGTAAATCAAAAATCTTACATCATTGGAATAATATATTATTCTACGAAATTTAAATAAAAGTACTAGATGTAAATAACAATTCTGTATTATTTAGTTTGCTACACAAAGGTGGTTTAAATATACACCTGTAAAAATTCGATTTTTTTTATCTCTCCCCCGCCAATTTTTTCATTTTCCAAAAAAAAATTATCAATTTTTTTTTAATCTGTAATAATTATACCGATCCCTGCGGAATTTTGAAATTAACATGGGATTTAAAATGGGAATGTTCGATTTTCGTAATAGTGGAAAAAGAAAGTACTATCAAGGATTTTTAAAAACTAATTTTCATCCAAAAACTTTTAATTTTGAGAAATACAATAGGAAATGTCGTTAAAAAAAGAGAATAACAAACACAAAGTTACGGCTGTCGACAATTATAAACCTCAATAGGAACATTAATTCAAATTTTTTTGGTTTTACGTTCAATTTGGAAATAAAAAAGACAAGGAATGTTTCAAGTCAATATTTTAATACAAATTTAAACAAATTACATCATGCGACATTTCGACCTCAATCTGTCGTTTATCCTCAGGAAAATTATGCCTAATACAAATTGATAAAAAAAAGTTAGATAACTAAAAAAAATTAATAGTGTCTTAGAAAAAATAATATAAAGCAACAATTTAATTAAATCATATTTTATATACTTATAGAACGTCAAAAATTGTGGTTCGATGAAAAAAAGCTTTAACCGGTTTGGATACCACTTCCAAGTACATATTTTTTTTGGGAAAAAACCTCAAAAAACAAAGAGGCTCCCATTAATTAGGGTTAGATGTAAAAAAATTCAACCGAGCGAAACCACAATTGCCTAAATTCAATTCAATTTCAACGAAAACAGCGCGCCAAGGTATTTATGAATTTAAATATCCAATTTATTTTACTATGGTAACATTAAGTTATATTGAGTATTTCTGTTTTTAAATTAATGTAATATTTCTTATATTTATTAATAAAAATAGATTCTAAAATTCTACTTTTGTAAGTGTTGTTTTCTTTTGCTAAAATCTTTATATTATCAAAGTCAAAATCAAAAAGGTCATCAAAATCCCACCAGTCTTGTGACTAACTTGTGTTCAAATTGCAAATCCTGAAATCTCTTTTGTGTTGAGCTATTCTTGTTTTTAATCTTCTACCTGTTTTACCAATGTCAATTTTATTACAACCTTTGCATTTTATTTAGTTAACTACGTTTGACAAATTTTTAATTTTTTCAGAATTAATTTGAAAAATTTTTTCAAAGCACTTTTTCATCTCTCTGATAAATCTTGTACATATGGTAACAAAACATTTATTTTGTTTTTTGGAACTATTGTAAATTGCATTTATTCTTTCTTTGATGACACTTTCTATTGAAGGTAGTGGATAATTATTTTCCTGTAATGTAATTTTTTAATTAGTTTGAATAAATAGATGATGTGAATTATAATTTAAATATTGCCCTGACCATGAAGATTTTTTATACTAATTGGTAACCAAAGCTCCATCTTCAGTTTTTATAATTGATATATCCAAATAATTTAAGGTGTTATTATTTTTTAATTCAAAGGAAAATGTTGAAGATTCTCCAATACTACTAAATGCATTAATTAATTCTTGAATTTTATCAGTGGAAACTATAGTGAAGATGTCAGATAGCAAAAGAAAACAACATTTACAAACGTAGAATTTTAGAATCGATTTTTATTGATAAATATGATAAATATTCAATTCATTTAAAAACAGAAATACTCAATATAACTCAGAGTTATCATAGTATAATAAATTGAATATAATATATATCGAAAACTTTGTACCATATACCCAACATACCCATGTTTAGTTTCCTGTAACCATTACTTAGTTGTCCGTCGTTTGACTATTGTGATTTCGCTCGGTTGAATTTTCTTGAAATGTCACCCTAATTAGTAGGAGCCTCTTTGTTTTTGAGGTTTTTTCTCAAAAAATTATGTACTTGGAAGTGATATTACAATCGTTGAAAGCTTTTATTCATCAAATCACAGTTTTTGCTGTCTATTAGTTTTTCTAAAACACTGTTAATTTTTATAGATGATCTAACTTTTTATATCAATTGCGACCCGTCTTTGGATCTTCTTCATGATAATAACATTATTACAAAAGTGGGTGTAAAAACATACATTTTTTATTAAATTCAATTTTTACATTTAATAATACACTTTCACATAAAATAAATTGAGTATATAATTTAAATCGTTACCTGAAACAAACTGTTCGATGAAATTAAAAACACAAACAAAACCAGTTTTAAAACAGAAGGAGACCACTCCTTTAAAAATTCTTTAAGTCATTATTGTCGGAGAAAGAAAAATTATAGCAGTACAATATTGTGAACTGAACCAGGACATTTTGAGAAAATATACTTAGCACAGAGATGGTGATATGACGTCACATTTGATTATATAATTAGATATTGAGCAATTGTATTCATTATAACTAAGGTCACAGTACGCGCCAAAATCTTTGAATTTGAAAAAACAAATCAATTTAATAAGCACTGATAAACATCATTAATGTTCATTCTTTCCGTTTGTAGATTAACGCAGAAATTATTGTACTTATGAATAAAGATGGATTCTATAATCTTTCTTTTATATGTGATAGTTTCATTTGCTGAAATTTTGATGTTTTTAAAATACAAATCAAAATCATGATCAAAGGACCAAGCATGTTGAGATAGGCCCGTGTTGTTATTACCAATGCCACAATCTCTTTTGTGTTCTGTTATCCGCGTTTAATGTGTTCTGCTAGTTTCACCTATGTAAATCTTAGAACACATTTTATATTTTATGAGGTACAAAACACCCGATAAGTTTTTTATTGACTCTAGATCTTTTGTAGTTGTTGTTGTAAACAAATTTTCTAATTTATAATTATTTTTAAAATATACGTTTGTATTAAATTTTTTATGAGAACTTCTAATTCTTTCTGATAAACCTTGTATGTATGGAAGAATTAAACTTTTATCGTTTTTTTGTATTGTTTCTAACCATTTTTACTTTTTACTTTTACTAGAGTTGTTATAAATTTCATGTGTTCTTTCTTTTATTATACTGTATTTATTAGGGGTAATGGATAATTGTTGATAATTAAAGTTTCTTTGATTTGTTTAATATTTTCTTCTCTGAACTGAACATCACTAAGTTTTATTCCTCTGTCAATTAAATTTTTTATTAGTCCTATTTTTTGTTCAAAAGGATGGTGTGAGTTGTAATTTGAATACTGACCAGAAAAGGTTGGTTTTTTATACCAGTTTGTAAGAATTAGTCCATCATCTTTTCTTATCACTGACTAATCAAGGTAGTTTAGAGTTTTGTTTTGTTCAATTTATGTTTTTTCAGACACTTTTGTAATGATGTTATCTTGAAGAAGATCCAAAAACGAGTCGAAATCTTGATTTATTTATTTAATTACTTGAATAAACATATATACATATACTGAACGTATGACTAAAATAATTTCTTAATCTCTATAAAGGAGATATTTTCATATCAATATAACGTTCAAAAAAAGGTAGAAAATTTAGTATTTCTGCCTGGAATTTTTGAAATCATAATAGGTATAATTTTCCTGAGGATGGCCGATAGATTACAGTCGAAACATCGCATGATGTAATTTGTTTAAATTTGTATTAAAATATTGAATTGGAATATTCCTTGTCTTTTTTATTTCCAATTGATCGTAAGACCAAAACAATATAAACTATGTTCCTATGAAGCAACAGATATTGAGGTAAGAACTCTACAAGAAAATGCAAGAATAAAAAAGTTTATTTTTTATTTTTGGATTTTGAAAAGATAAGCAAGATGTTCGCAATCGGGAGCCTATTCTGACCTTTTAAACAAAAGTCAGTTGTTTAAATTTAAAAAAAAACAAGTTTTGGAATACAGTTCATATCCGGACTATAAATGTCTTTATATGATAATTAGCGATTATATTGTATTCTACTTACGAACAGAATCATAGAATATCACAAACGTGAAGAGCAGCATAAAGACGGAAATCTCCATTTTGATTAAGATACTCAAAAAAGATTTTTAAATAACTATCAGGAATATAACTGAATGGATCTTGAATATGTATTACTTATGTGTGTAACCTTCCGTCAAAAAAGCGACCTAAGGGGAGAAAATTCGAATTGTTTCACTAATCTATAGGTTTCTATTTGCACAATCAGGATAAAAAATATTATTCCTATAACTGAAAAATTCGAATTAATATTAATTATCAAAAAATTTTAATTAATTATTATTAAATTGTTATTAAATGAAGATACAGAAAATTAGTTTTCTTTCTTTGCGGAAGGTCACATATATGTGCTAGCTATTACTTTATTATTTCCCAAAACTGTCGTATACGGGTAGGCCGATGATTGGCTAGGGTGTAAATCTTATTTTTATTGCTTTAGAATAAACAAATTGTGTATGTGTACCATATGTGTACCAACTCAAGGTTGAAAGATGTTTGTAGTTAGGCGTAACGAGTTTTACCGCAATTCAGATATTTGAATAAATTTAACAGGGATTGAAGAAAAGTTTTATGATAACTTTAACAAATAAGTTTAATTTAAGAGACATTTAAGGGCTTTCAGAGGATTCTTTCTTTATGGATTACATTGAATTTTATTTAAGATTATTCGTACCCATTTTCAAAATTCTAGCAGCAAAGATAAAAATTATAGAACCTTTAATTGGTTTAAGATTTTTGGGTATTCTACAAATATTATTGGATTTCAAGAGATTTCAAGATTTGAATGAATTAAACAATATTTTCGATAGTATTGAGAGATTTAAAAATATTGCGAATTTTTCTCCTATAAATTAAAATTAAATTGAATGTTATTAAACTCTGAAATTCCATGCAATCTTGCAATTTTTCAATCTGTTCTACATTAAATCTCAATTGTTAGCCCTTCAGAAAGACAAAGAAAAATAAAAGTTTTAACTGTCGTTCTTTTCTATTTTTCACTTTAGGTTTTTGAAATACTCTTGATTTATGTATTTTTATGTTTAATATGTTTAATAAAAAATACGACATCAGAACCAAGTAGGTGAATCCTCAACCGAAAAGATGAATTTGTAAAAACGAGATTAATGTTCTAAGTACAGGGACGAATTTGCATTAAAAAACGTGAATTTTCTACTAGGCTGTTAATTTTTAAACTTATTAAAAATGAGCTTTTAACTGAAAATAAAATAGGTAAATTTTGGACTTAGCAGATTAATTGAAGGGTTTATATGCAGTGAACATTTCGCAAGCGAAATGGCACTTTTTTAAATGGATTTTCAAAAATCGAATTTTATTATTTAGAGCATAGATACGTGGTCTAAACCTGTTAACTGGTTATGGTGTTGACAGTTTTTGGCTGCTACCTTTACGTCATCTTCGATGTTTTCATCTACAGATTGTTGTAAAGACGAAGAGCAACACGTCTCGATTACTAACACTCCAAAAATGTTTGCAATAAACTATTTAAAATTTTTGCAAGCACATATATATTTGGATTGCGATTTTAAACATTTGGCCATTCAAAATTTGCCCGTAGCTGGAAAAACAACTCAGAAACATGCAAGCCCGAGAAAAACAATAGAAAATCAGCGCTACAAAACTGCAGATAACAGGTTTAGACCGCTGAACCCTGGTAGATAACATATGATTAGATTTCAAATACCATATAACGCTCAATTTGGTTTCAAATGTAATAAAATTAGCGTGTAATATTTTTCTCTAGTTAATGAACAAGGAAAATTGTATAGTTTAAACAAATATTCCAATTTGCTAAATTATCAACGATTTTCTGTCACCGCTTACAATCTAGAAAATTTCAGTTAACATGTTTATACCACGGAACCTACAATTTTTCACAAATATGATTAAAGTTCTACAAAAAAAAGAAATTTCAACAAAACACATCTTTTTCTAGCAGAACTATAAATTTTGAAGCCAGAAAGACGAATCATTTACAAAAAAACGTTATGTTTTCAACCAGCATATATAAATTTTTCATGAAAAAGTTCATTTTATACGAAATAGTGTGATTTTTTCAAACACTAGTTTCATTCTCAACCAAATAGTTGAATTTTCAAACAAAAATATCAGTTTTTTAAAAAAAAGTCAATTTTTAAATTCTAAAGTTTGATTTTCGAACAAATTAATAAAATTTTAAACTAAAAAAATTAACTTTCTGCAAGAAATTTTAATTTTAAAGTCGAAAATGTGAGCTTGCGACTGAATTTAAAAAAATAAAAAAAAATAATTTTCAAACAAGTAGTTTATCTCTAAAGCAAGTAGTTTATTTCTCAATCAAAAAAGACGAAATATCAAACAAGAAAATTCAATCCTCAACTAAAGCAGATTAATTTTAAACAAAATAATTGAATTTTTTCCCAAAAAGAATGAATGATCAATCAAGAAAATGAGTTTTTTTAACAAAATACTTAAGCTTCCGTCACAATAGTTTAACTTTTAAGTAAAAAAATGAAATTTTCAATTAAAAAAATCAAATCCTAAACAAAAATGGAATATCTGTATTTTCAGTTGTAAATATTAATTCTCTATTTTGAGTCAAATAGATTAATTTTTAACTAAAATTTTGAATCTGAACAAAATGGATTTTCAAAAAAAGACGTCAACATTCAATTAAAAAAATGATTTTTTAACAACAGTGAACAGTGATTTGAAAATATCTTTTGGTGTAAAATTCTTTGAAAAATTAAAAAATGTTGAAAATACATGCATGTTGTTAAGAGTAATCTTTTTGTTTGTAACGTCATTCTTTTTTGTTTTAAAATTAATGTTTTAAACTCACTTATTTTATTAAAAAATTCTTTTTGTGTGTTTAAAAATTCACTCAGTTTGGTCGAAAATGCATAGCTTTGCGTTCAACATTTAACTTTTATGTTACAAATTCGTCTGTTTGCCTAGAAAACCAAAAAATTTGTACCAAATTATTTTTCTTCATGAGCTGAAAATCTTCCTTGAGTGAGAGATCTTCATGAATTTAGAACTTATTCTTCCATCGAAGACAATATATTGTGCCATGATTATATTTCCCTAATGAAAATAATAATCCAGCAGTAAATAATTTTCTTTTAAATATCCGTCACAAAAAACTATGTTAAAGTTATTTAATTGGACGATTAGAAAGGATGCAGCTTCAAAATCTTGCGTTCAACTCTTAGCCAGATGTAGCTAATTTTTAAAAATAATTAGTCGATTAATTAATTTGCACAGGAAAGAGTGTTGTACTTTTTATAATAAAAAGTGTGAATATTTATTATTCAGTATATGAAAGTAAACGAGCGATTTCAAGAAGACATTAATATTATAAATTTGAAAGACCCGAATCAATGTTTTCAAACTTTCGTAGAAAGAATATGAGGTTCTGGAATCCACTATACAAAAAATAATGACTTATCCTTCAAAAGAATCGAGCGCAAGAAAGAAGCATACCTGTAGTGGTTGAGGTAGACAACAGATTATTAATACACTTGCTAGGTGTGGACACTGGGTCCAATCCTGACACGCATATAGACTGCCCTACTGAAAAATTTGACGTTGGAAACGACAGCCGAAACTGCACTGGAAACGACGCAGGAAATGACATCGGAAACGACGCCTGAAACGACGTCGGAAATGGCAACTTCACCGACGTCGGAAGTAAAATCGGAATTTGGGATCGGAGCCGCCGTCGTTTCCGGCGTCGTTTCGGCTACGGTACTGGCGAGCCATGTTTTCTTTAATATGTACTTATAACTATGATGGTTCTAGGGGAATATTTCTTTAAATGAAAGAAATTTGAATTAATAGATAGCATGATATTTTAAAGTCAAGCAAATATTTGATAGGCTATTATTTCTTTGGCCTAAACAATGGGCGAGTGTAATAAAGTTGTTCGTACTTTAATTGTAATACATAGTTAATATACTTAAATGAACAACTGCAGTTTTTTCAACTTTTATTATAATTAACATTGTTATTATTCTACATATTTAATTCAAACGAATCAGAAAATTTAAAATCTTGATGAACCTGAAACAGACTGAAACAAACTCTGAGGCTTAACGTACTTAACCCCCACTCACCATAACTGCCAAAGAAATATATATTGTGGTTAGATAAATGCCTATTTCATGAGTTGGAAGAAATATTTTATTTCTTTACTAGAATCACATTATTTATAATAAGGACACATTTATTTCAACTCAGTAACTATTTTTTTAAATCAAAAATTTATTAATTTGGCGTAAAATTTCAATTCAATATTTCCTTAGATTAAAGAAATGTGTTGTTAAATTCAATATCCATGTTTCTGATTTAAAGAAATATTTCTTTGGCATTTATGGTCAGGGTTTAATATGGCTTTCCGCCTTAGAGTTACCATGCTGCGGTAGCGTCGTGGTTATCGCTGTGGACTTCATCCTCGACGGACACGAGTTCGATTCCTGCTGGAGGGGAATTTTTCATCAAAGTTTTTTGTTTCAGGTTTATCAAGATTTTAAATTATTTGATTGTTTTAAATTAAATATGCATATTAAAAACAATGTTAATTATAATTTAAGATAAAAAACTACAGTTGTTTATTTAAGTAAATATGTATTACTTTAAAATATATATCTTCTATCAATTCACATTTCTTTCATTCAAAGAAATATTTGCCTACAACCATAGTTGGAAACGACGTCGGATCCGATCACAAATTCCGATTTTGTTTCCGACGACGGTTACGTTGTCATTTCCGGCGTCGTTTCCCATGTCATTTTCTACGTCGTTTCCAGTGCTGTTTCCGATTTCATA
>JAAAKG020137789.1:0-12813 GCA_010014905.2 Druon quercuslanigerum
GACCTACAGCTTAAGGTGGGTTCCGAACCACCAGAACCTCGGTAAAGGTACATAGAAAAATTTTCCAGAGGTACCGGTTCAGGGATCGAACCCCGGACCTCTGAGGTGAAGTCCGAGCGTCTAACCACTGAGCCACAGAGGCTCTCTTTTTAAATATTCCTACATGTGTTAAAAATATTTATAAACCTGCAAAATTGAAAATTATTTGGAATCTTTATAAATATTCATGATTTTATTTTTTACCCACCTTTTACCTTATGTGTCTTGTCGAATAAATTACGATTTTGGATCTACTAGTCTAATACAAAATGGCTATATTCTTTATCTGTAGAAAAATTATTTTCGACCTCCGCTGGGATTCGAACTCTGTTCCATAGATTGCTGGTCCGGTTTCCCCCTGTAGCATAGAGCACCAGACCAACAATCTGTAGACCTGGGTTCGAATCTCGGTGGAGCTAGAGCGGATTTTTTTTTTCTTGATACGACAACTATTTTGTTTTAGTCTAGTAGATCAAAAATCTTAATTTTATTAACAAAAAACTAATTTGATCTATATTTATGAAAGAATTGAAATGAATTTAATACTATTAGTTTATTTTTTAAATAATTCACCATGACGTCTCTTCATTGATTATCGACTCCTTAAATCAATCATTTCCCGCATCAGGGATTATAATGAAGATGCGGGTCTTATAAGCAAAGATGATGGTGGCTTGGAGGTGTCTACTTAATCAGCAAACCCCAAGACAACGGGAAACACGAAAGTCTTAGGCGTGAGTGACGGGTGTGTGTTCTTTAGATAAAGGATAACGAACTACGATATTCACACAAAGAGCCAAATGATCGATCACCCTTATATAATTTATTCTCTTGTACCTTGAAGGTGGATTACTTAAGTTTTTTTATTTATTTTGCCTATCCTCTTATGCTGAAACACACTTTTCTACTTTTAAATATTTTCTCTTTAAAAAAGTGGGTCACAAAAAGAGATGCAAGGAAAAGAGAGCAAGAAGATTGATCTTCTAGCGGAAAAATGAATTTTCAACATAATATTTAAATTTTTAATAAATAGTCACATTTTCAACCAAAGAGAAAAATTGTTCACTAAAATGATCAATATTCGACAAAAATATTATAATATTTAACAAAGTAGCTTGCATTTTAGTTTTGTAGTTGGATAAACAAAAAGACAAATTTTCAAAGAATAGTTTAATCCTCAATCTAAAATAATTAATTTTAAAATCTGCAGATCCCAGTTAGTTAATATTTTTACTAATTTGAATCAGTCACTGCGCCATATCTTCAAATCAGTTATTTTCACTGATAAATTAGTAATTTTTACTGATTTGTCGCTTAAAATAATCAGATTCAGAGCTAGAATTCAGTGTCATAATGATATTAGAAAAATAATTTACTGATTAAAATTTATAGAGAACTAAATAGTTCCATTTTTAACAAAATAAGCAATAGTATTCATTAGTGAAATGTTTTGAATTGAATTAGTTAAAATGAAAACGGAATGAAATTCAAATAAAAATAAAAGGCTGAACTGTCACTAAAAAAAGATAAAATTTTACCAAAACAGATCGATTTTCAAACGAAGTAAACGAATTGTATAAAAACGTGTCGAATTTGACTATTGAATATAAATTTTTGACAAAACTATTATTTTTTACCAAAAAATATTTTTAACCCCACAAAAGACAAATTTTTAACAACATGTTCATTTTTATCAAAAAAATTGCATTATCAACCAAAGAGTTAAATTTTAAAGTCACAAAGACAAATTTTGTTAAAATCAGTTAAATTGTTTACAAAAAAGTGCAAATTCAACCAAGAAATATTACTTTTCTACCATAAAAGATCAATTTTCTGTTCAAAAGAAATTTTTAACCAGTTGAATAAAAAAAAGAAAAACTAATTTTTAATAAAATAGTTGAATCGTTAACCAAATTCGTAAGTTTTTAATAAAAAAAGATGAATTTTAAATTAAATAGTTGAATTTTTGAAATAAAAAAATATATTTTTGACCCCAATATGGAATCGTAAAATTTTCAACTAAAGAAATTGCATTTTTAACCAAATAGTTTAATTCTGCACCAAAAAGATAAATGTGCAATCCAAAAGATTAATTTCCTGAAAAAAAAATAAAAATGTTCAAAAAACATAAATTTAGAACAAAATTGTTGAACTTTTAAGTCAAAAATATGAATTATCTGCAAAATAATTTCTGAAAAGTTAGATTTTTTTAAATAGTTTATTTTTTACATAAAAATTGGACTTTTTACAATAAATATAAATTTTTATTTGAGGCAGATGATATTGCAACAAAAAATCATGAAAAATATACATTGGTAACAAAATAGTTGAATCCTTCAGAAAAAAAATTATTTTAAAGCCAAACAGTTGCATTTTTTTATCAAAAACATGAATTTTTAAGCAAAAAAAAATCATTTTTGACCAAAAAGACGAAGTGATAAGAAATTAATTTAATTTTTAACCAATTAACTGAACTTGCGACTATAAAAAGTCAATTTTCATTAAGAAATATAAAATTTCAACAAAAAATGGAATTTTTACATTTTTAGTTTTAATTTTTAGTTTTAATTTAAAAGAGGGTAATGAATCTTCAACAAAACAAGAAATTTTCAATGAGCGAATTCAGCATTCAACTTAAAAGAGATTTTTCACTAACTTGTTTAATTTTTGACCAGAAAAGATTAATTTCTACCAAAATGGTTGCATTTTCAACAAATTAAATAAATTTCTAACCAAATAGTAGATGAAAATTATAAACAGATATCTTTTTAATTATTTTTTTTAGATAGAAAATTGAAATAAAATTGTATATATAAATTAAATGTTATAAAAAGAAAATTCTCTCAATTCAGTGTAAGATTTTTTTTATCTCTTTCGCGACACTTTTCAATAAATTATTTTAGAGTTCCGCTTTCATTTTTAACCCAAATCTTCGACGATTTGCTTGTTTTTTTTCTTTGGATTGTATTTTCAAAAACAAGGGAGAATGGAACAAATTTTCAAATTTAGGGATTATAGGAGATATTGAGAAAAATAGGTGAGAAAAGTGGAAAAGGTGACTAGGAAACTGACTCTGGAAAATTGTATGTCCCGTAGCATTAACGAAAAAAATAAAAAAGTTATTCTAATGTAAAATAATTTCTTTACCTTGCTTCGAGAGGAGTAAAAACGTGAAATTATGTGCATAACTTCGGAATCTTATTTCAATATAAATGGTAGTTACGAATAAATCACAAATTGACAGAAATATCCGGAAAGCATTCAAGGGTTGTTTCAATGGAATTTTGTTAAACTTTTTTAAGGGGTGTTTTTTATTTGTTGTGAGGCATTTTCTTTTAAATTTTACTGGACGTTGTTTTATTTCCATTAATTAAAGGTTTCTTATTTTTAAGGGCTGTTGATTACCGTTTCCGGAGGTTGTTACTAATCATTCATAGAGCCTGTTATTAACAGTTAGCAGAGTTTATTAATCTTTTCTAAAGCTTATTGCAAGTTGTTTCTAAGAAATGTTATAGAACGTTTCTAGATAATGTTTCATTGATAATTAATAGGGGTTGTAATTAAACTTTTTTGGGTGTTTGTTCATTAAATAATATTGTGAGATAATTTTGGCTAGTGCTCTTTTTTAAACGGTACTGAAGTTAATTATAAAAAAATAATAGGGATAGTTATTAACAGTCAATAGGGTTTATTAATAACAGCTTCCATGGTTTGTTTTATTGATCGTTTCTAGAGTTTGTTGCTGGTAGTTTTGAGGTACCATTATGAAAAGCTTCTTGAAGATCTTTTGTTGATCATTGATCAAGGCTACTAATAAAGGTTGTTCGATTTCGATTTGTTTATTATTTATTTTATTTTATTAGGTGCTTATTATTGCTAAAGGCTGTTTGTGCCACATCCAGTAGGTTGCTATTAGCCGTTCCGGAGGTTTGTTTTATTATCCTCTCCTAGAGTTTGTTTACCGTTATTGCTATTAAGTGTTATCTAAAATTTCCATGGAATGTCTACTTAATAATTGCTAGGGGTATTATCAAACACCATTGCTAGAAACTTTAATTTATTGTTGCTTATTATTGTTATTTTTCTTTGCATCAAAGTTTCAGAACAAGAGAAAGAAAAAAATTTACCAAGTAAAATATAGTGGACATACTGGAAAAAGAGGAATGGGGACTATAATCCTTGTTATATAAAAAATTAAAAATGGTATCACTCGCATAAAAAGAAATTGAAAAAATTTAGTCTAGTCTAATAAAGAAATTTTCATTTTACACTGTATCCAGAGAAGCAAAAATGTAAATTTATGTGCATAATTTATGAATCTCATTTCAAAATATACAGTAGTTACGAATAAAAGCTGTATGAGAATTGGCAGAGATCTCTTGAAAACTAAAAGATCGCACCCCGAAGTATTAAATTTTAAATGTAGATGTGCGCAAAAAGCTTCACATATGTATGTAAATGAAGCTTTTTTTTAAGGGTACCGTTTTTACGTTAACTTAAGCATTTACTATTTCTCACTTTTTCTCGTTGGAATATTGGTTTCCTTTATCCGATTTGTGCTTGAAACCACACGTATATTTGCTCCTAGGATTCACCCAGGATGGAATAGCGTCGCAATCAATATTATTCAAGCGTAATAGAAGCGCACGACGTAAACCGAACATTTGCACGTTTCGCTGAGCATAAGAGATGCCCTTTTTATATGTGGCCTGTGGCTTATACTTCCCCTAAACCACGCCATTACTCATTTTGCTTATATCCTTACATCAATATAGACACTATCTTTAACTAACCTTCAAAGTAAGGAGTTTTGCATTTTAGGGAAAATAATTCACAAACTAATTTTGGATAGGCTTCTTACATGAATAAATATTTATTAGTGATGTCTAACACTATGTGTGATTATTTTTTTATGTTTAATGATGCGTTCCGAAACTGAACAGTATCCTCTTAAAATTATTGTTAACAAAAGATTGCTGTAGATCTAAAGAAAAACCGTCTTCCGTTCTTTTGATTTGCCATTCTTTGACGTTGCTAGATGTTTAAAGTTTGTAATCTTCTTCAAGTCTTTTGTAGAAGCATTTGAAGTTTTTCATCATGTTTTTTAAAGCCAATTGAATAATTTTAATGGCAGCAATTTCTAAAAATTATTTTATTAAGACTGGTTATGTTGGTAAATATCCATTAGTTTTTTTGTAATAGTATATGCGTCCATTTCGTAATTTTGTCTAAAGACTTGTTTTAATACGGAACTGCATCCTCTTTAAGTTATTGATCACATGACTTTTAAAGATCTGAACCAAAACATTCTTTGGTTCTTTTGATTTTCATTTTAAAAAGCAAGGACTTTATATTCTTTGCGATCCTAGATGTGCAGAAACCGCAATCTTCTTTAAGTGTTTTTTAGAAACCTTTGAAGTTGTTAACAACTTTTGTTCAAAGCGGATTCAACAGTTTTAAGGAAAGCAGTTTTCAAACCATCCTCTTATGCGTTTATCATTGTTTATGTTGTTTAACGGAACGTTTCGATTATGATCTGAATCTTTTTCAATTTATTGTCAACAAGAAATGTTTAAAGATCTGAACAATAATCTTCTTTGATTCTTTTTATTTTCAGAGGAAAGAGCAAGACCTATCTATTCTTTGACCATGCTAGATGGTTAGAAATCGTAATCTGCTTCAAGTCCTTTGTAGAAACCTTTGAAATAGTTTATAATGTTTGTTTAGAGCCAAGTAAAAATGTTTAAAGAAAGTAATATTTAAATATTATTTTTAAGACTGGTTAAATTAATAAATATTTATCAGTGGCGTCTTACAGTATATGCTATTATTTCTTGATGCTGCCTAACGAAGTTTTTTGTGACAGATCTGTATCCTCTTCATGTTATTGCTCACGAAAGATTGTTGAAGATCTAAAAAAAATATTTTTAAGTTCTTTTATTTTCAGAATAAAAAGAATGACTTTCTCAGGTTCTTTTATTTCCAGAATAAAAAGCATTTGTGATTCTTTGACGTTGCTAGATGTTTAAAGTTTGCAATCTTCTTCAAGTATTTTGCAGAAGCATTTGAAGTTTTTCATCATGTTTTTGTAAAGACAAATAATTTTAAGGAAAGTAATTTCTAAATATTCTCTTGGTTAGACTGGTCATGTGAGTGAAAATCCTTTAGTGTTTTGTACTAGTATATGCGTCAATTTCGTAATTTTGTCTAAAGACTTGTTTTAATGCGGAACTGCATCCTCTTTAAGTTATTGATTACATGACTTTTAAAGATCTGAAAAAATACATTCTTTGGTTCTTTTGATTTTCAGAATAAAAAGCAAGGACTTAAATTCTTTGACGCTTTTAGGTGTGTAGAAACCGTAATCTTCTTTAAGTGCTTTTCAGAAATCTTCGATATCCTAATAACTTTTGCTCAAATCCGATTACATAGTTTTAAGGAAAGCAATTTCCAAACCATCATTTTATGCGTTTAATTATTTCTGATGTTGTTTAACGGTACGTTTTGATCCTGATCTAAATCTTCTTAAAATTATTGTTAACAAAAGTTTTTAAAGATTTGAACAAAACTCTTCTTTGATTCTTTTGATTTTCAGAGGAAAGAGTAAGAATTTTTCATTCTTCGAAAGTGCTAGGTTCTTAAAAATTGTAATCTTCTTCAAGTCTTTTGTAGAAATCTTAAAATTTTTTCTTATGTTTGCCTTGAAGCTAATTAATTAATTCTCATAGAAAATTCAATTCTCATTTGTAGAAAGGAAGTTATGACTATTTCGAAATTTCCGTTTTTCTTGGGGGATGCAAATTTCACCCCTGTGGTTCTAGGAGGGATGATAGCTAAAGCTTATAAATTTGTGGCTATACTAATATCATATAGGTAAATAAAATCTAAAATTTCAAGGCAATCGAAAGACATAACTTTTGAAGTTGGGACAGTTCAGGAATAATGCCCCAGGTATTGTGATGAAGTTAATAAGGGGTGTTTTCACCGTTTCTGAACTATCTTTAATTGAAATTTGCAGTGGCTTGTTGATTGGGGCTGTCATCAAACCTTTCTAGGAGAAGCTTTTTTATCACCGTTTCTGGAGGTTGTTATTAACAACTTATAGGGCTGTTATTAACAATTAATAAGGGTTCTTATTAGCTGCTTTTGGGATATCCTGTCCTGATCTATGCTAGCGGTTGTGGCGAGATCCTTCTAGTGGTTTTTGTAGAACGTTTTTAGAATATTTTATTAATCATTGGTAGGGAATTTCATTGACAGTTGCTGGATTTTGTTTTAAAAAGTTTTTAATGGTTTCTATCAACAAATAATAATGATTTTTAATAATCTTTTATGCGGTGTTTGTTTTATCAATCATCTCTAGCAAATCTTGTATTGATCATTACTATGGGTTTTTCATTAAACGTTATTGCTTGTTGTTTTATACACCTTTAATAAAAAGTTTTTTCCATAGGGATTGTTATTAACAAAACCTGGAGTTTGCCTTTTATAGTTAATGGTGGTTATTATAAACCTTTTCTGTGATTTGATTGATTGAGTCTTGTTGTGAGTTACTGTTGATTTTTGCTTGAGGTTGCGATTACCCGAATTTAGGGTTTGTTACTAAGGGTTCCTGGGGGCTGTTATCATCTGTTCCGATGTGTTTTTAACATAAGCTTATAGAAATTTTTGATATCCTGATCCAGGGTTCATTATTATTTTCTGATTTTCATCCAGTATGTTTATTGTCATGGCTAGTATTTTCCCGATTGATGTTCATTAATTACTATACAGAACCGTTACACATCGGACTTGTAAAGTAAAAAAACAAGAATAATCTATTAATAAGAATTAGTGATAAATGCTGTTGGAAGTAAAAAGTTTCGTGTAAGGAAACAATGCTAAAAGAAATGCGAAAAGAAATACGATAAGGTTGAACTTTGTAACTTTGTAACTTGAGAAGAGAGCACGTAAAAGGGGATGGGAATTCTGAACCAAATGGATACCTGAATCCAATGATGCCAAATAAAGTTACAGCATTTGGAAACTGTTACATCTACACATTTTTTTCATGAAATAAAGTAAATCTTTTTTTAAGTACTTTAAATGATAAATGGAATTATACATTTAACAATATATTTTTACTGAAATAATGTGTGACGTAGTGCAATCTATTATAGGTTTATGATGATGATAGAGTTTATAATTTTTTAATTATTGTGTCTATATTTTATTTATTATTCATTATTTGAAGAAAAAAGTTAATTAATTAAATTGCATACAATGCGTTGAAGATTTTAAGTCGAAATATATTTCATTTTTATAAAACTAGTTGAATTTTCAATCAAGTAAAGTTTACTATTCTACCAAAAGAAATCAGTGTTTAATATTCGAGTGTTTTAAAAACTATTTTTCATTCAAAAGCGAATATTTAAACTTTGAAGCAAAAGTAACGACTTTTAAACAAAATAGTTAAATTCTTAACTAAATAGTTGAATTTGCAATCAAAGGAGATTTTTAACTTAATTTTTGAATTTTTAAACAAAAAATATTAAACTTTAAAACAAAATCAATTGCATTTTCAACTAATTGTTTAAATTTCTACACTGAAGAGGCGCATTTGAGAAAAAACCATTGAATTCTTAGTTCAAAAGGAATAATTCTCAACAATAAATATAATAGTTGAGATTTCAATCAAAAAAAGATTTGCATTTCAAATCAAAAACACTTAAATTTATTTGAAAAGATATAGTCCTAACAAACAATGCAATAATATTCAACTAAGAAGGATTTTATTTTTAAATAAAAAACAGTTGTGTTCAACAAAAAAGGTAAATTCTTATTAAAAAAATTTGAATTTTCAACAAAAAATTTAATTTTAAACCGAATAGTTGATTGTTCTAGAATAATAATAGTTTTTCAATTCCAAAAGATAAAAATTTCAGGGTAATGACAAATTTTTTATTTAAAAGGTCCAAATTTTCACAAAACTGTAGAATTTTAAGGAAAATATGATTATTTGATTTTTCGAAAAACAAAAAGGCGAATTTTTAAAAAAATTTCAGAATTTTTAAAGCTAATATTAATTAATAGTCAACAAGTTAAATTTTCAACCAAACGATGAAATTTTCAATCCAATAGAGATTAATTTTCTCTAAAAGCCAACAAGTTAATTCCCGACCAAAAATGCAACATTTGTTAATTAAACTCAAAAGGATTTTAATTTCAAATAAAAGAATGATTTAATGCAACAAAAAAAAAACTTCTAAACTAAATAGTTAAACCTTCCAACAAAAATTTAATTTTAAGCAGAACAGTTAAATTTTCTGTCAAAATAATATTATTCTCAACCCAAAAAGAAATTCCAGAAAACAGCTAAATTGTTAATCTGAAAAGACAAAATCTTTATCAAATTGTTGAGTTTCTACCAAAAATCTTTCAATTTTCTACCAAAAATTTCGAGAAAAATAAGAAGTTTCTTGCAAACAAGGTTAAAGGGAAAATCTCGCAAAAATACTAAAAAAAATAGTTTTTAATAGTTTAAATAAATATTCAAGATTTTAAAGTAAAATTTCGATTTAATTTTTTATTTTTTATCATAACAAATATTATAAATAATTATTTGAGAAAAGAGATCCTCGTTTGTATCAGGTTAATTGCTCTTACCACTAAGCTACGGAAAATCGAGAATTATTAAATGAATTATTATTATTATTAAATGTTAAAAATGGTGTAAATGGCAAATTAATTCCTAAAGAATAGAAAATCTAAGTCCAGATAGAATCCCCTTTTGAAAATAACGACTTCGAGAAAATTGATTATTGATCCTCTGTAGCTTAGTGGTAACATAGGTACCAAACCTACTAGAGCTTATTAAAAAAAGGATCTTTTTCGCAAAAGAGCAGTTGAGGTATTTGTTATTACAAAAAAACAAAAAACAGATGATCGAAGTTTAAATTAAAAATCGTGAATATTGCCACATTTAAGTAATAAAATATCCTAGTCCTAAGCTTATCAATATTTATATTCATACAAATATTATTAATTTTTGTTAAAATGGGATATGTTTTATTAAAAGAAACTGCATGTAACAATAAAAAGAACATTGCAAAGAGAGGTAAATAAGTACGATTTTGTTCGGAATGAAAGGCAATCAATAATCCTGGAAGAAAATAAAGTCGCTCTGGACTCTTTAATTGACAAAGGGAATACCAGATTGTTCTACTTCGATCGTGAACATGAGGACCGTAAAAGTACTATGAATTTTTCTCTTTGAGAAAACTGCGCTCGAGTTTAAAATTATTAAAAAAATTTGAAAAAAGAGATCAAATAAAAAATGTCGAATGTACGGTTCGTGAATTCCGAAAAGGTTTAATTTGAAACCGTTTGTAGTCATGCAATTCACAAAAAAACACTTTTTTTGGCAAACCTCGCTCGAAAATTCAATAATGAAAGGATTTTTTTCACCATTGGATAACTCAAGTGTAAATTTTCAGTTTTTTAAAATGTATTGTGTATTGCAAAATTCTTTTCTCAATTTCCTGTTGGGTAAAGTGTATGCTAGAAAATAATGTTAGACCAAAAACTTAAAAAAAAGGTTTTCGTAATAACAAAGAATTACATTTTCTATAGTTTATTAAAAATATAAAAGAAAAATATAAACTATTAAAGCATCTTTGTACCTTTGAGTACAAATTTACAAATTATAATTTCTTCTTTTCTTCGAACTATTATATTTCAACAAAAGAATTTTTGTCTTACTTTTTTAATTTTAATGTTATTCACTTTCATAAACTTTACCGAACAGAAAATTAAAAGTAAAAGTTTTCCATGCACACAAAAATTTTCTAAATTTAAAAATTAAAAATGTTTAATTAACTTACTCAATGTGAGAAATATTTTGAAAATTCCTTTGTTTAAGTTTTGTTTATAATGCTACGAGAAGATTACGATAAGTTCAAAACAGCTGCTATTTTGTAATTATTTAAACAATTTTTAATTTACAGTTTGACAATGTCTGCATTAAAAGGCTCAATTTTTCAAAAAAAAACTAAAAAAGTATCTTAAATGACTTCCTGTTGTAATTTTTGTATTGAATGTAATGTTTTTAATTTTTTTATTATTTCGATATTTTTTCAGGAAAAGGCTTAATTTTTTATTGTGAAATAAACTCGAAATGTCTCGCCGAAAAATGATTGTCCTTATATTTTTTATTAGAACACGAATTGTTAATTATATTAACAATTATTATAAACGCTTGATTGTCTTTTGAAAAAGGAATAGCTTCTATCACTTTGAAACATGACCGTAAAGAATCTTTGCCAAGATATTTCGAGTTAATTCTGCAAAAAAATGTACTTCTTCATGAAAAAATGTTTAAAATACTAAATTGTTGAAAAACATTCTTTATTTAATTAAAAGTTTTTTTCATGTAGAAAAATATGAAAAGAAGTCTGTCACAAGACATTTTAAGTGGATTCCGCAAACAAATTAGGTATATTTATAAAAAATGGTTAAAAGATGCATTTGTTTATAGAAAATTGTTTAAATTATTAGTGAGCAGCAGTGATTCTCAAATAATTGTAAGCACACGTTATTATTTTCTTTATTTCGTATAAATGCTACTTCTTTAAACAGTTTATCATTACATTAAGGGAAAATCCATTTTGTTTATTACTTTTTTTATAGCATTATAAACCAATATTTTTCCTACTCTAACTCACTAAATATTTTTTTTTGTTTACTGATAATAAATTGTATTATTTTTTAAAAGAAATGAAAGAAACTTATACATTATTCTGTCTTCTTTATAATAATTATATAAATTTAATCTATTTTAAAAATAAAATGTAACTATAAATCTATTATTTTATATATTATATTTATAAATTTATTTAAAATTAATATGAGTTTCTTGATAATTAAAATTTAATTAATTTCAAATTATTGAATGAATTTAAATACTAATGGAAATTTTTAACCAAATTATAAGATTAATTCCTCTAGACTTAAGACACTCTAGACGAGAAACTTTTCCACCTTTAAAAAATCTCAAATCTGTTTTTCGGTGAAGTCATGCTTCTTTTTCGAAAGGAAGTTTAAAAATTTGTAAGGCAAAATTTGTTTCATTTTGAACTGCCATTTTTAAAATTTAAATAAAGAAATTACTTCAAGGAGTTTTTAGACTAGAATGAGTATTTCAAAAAACAAATATTTTTTCCGTATCATAATAGAAAAGTTCTTTGCATTGTTCGTTGCGAATTCATCTTTTTTTATTTAAAAATTTAACAATTTAAGTTAAAGATTAATTTTTTTGTGTTAAAAATATTATGTTTGGCTTAAAATTAATTTTTTTAACATAAATGTCACTATAACATTTTTGCGTGAAAATTAATATTTTTTTAGTTCAAAATTAAACTGTTTGGTTGCAAATTCGTCTTCTTTAAATAAAAATTCAACTATTTTGTTAAAAAATTATGTATATTGTGTAAAAATGAATTTTTTTTTTGTAGAAAATTACTTCTTCTATTTTAAAATTAATCTTATAGTTTGAACTTCATCTTTTTGGTTGAAAATTCAAGTGTTACAGTAAAATTTTCATCAATTTGGTTATAAATTAATTTTTTGTGTGTAAAATTATACTATTTCAGTTGAAGATTCATAATATTATTTCAAAATTCATCACTTTCGTTGAATATTAAACTATTTTATGAAAAATCCATTTTTTTAAATTAATTTTTGAACTAAAAGTTGATTTTTTTGCATAAAATTTATATTTTTTATTGGAAACTTTAA
>JAAAKG020137790.1:0-12812 GCA_010014905.2 Druon quercuslanigerum
ACCGAGGTTCTGGTGGTTCGGAACCCACCTTAAGCTGTAGGTCCCCCCATCGTGCACTTGACTGCAACCCAGTCCGTGAATGATGGGGTAAAAACCAGGCTTTGTCCAATATGTCGTGGAACACAGCGCTCCATCAGATCACTTGATTGCATTATAAATGCGTCCGTGACTGATGACATATACCGGGACAGCCCCGTGCACAACTATTCTAAATATATGAAAAATCCAACTCTAACCAAAAAGGTCTTCGACATGTTGGACTGTAACCGTCTTAAGCCTGTGACAACATTTTGAAAAATATAATAATAATATATTAAAATATAATAATAAAAAATATAATAAAAAAATAATAATAATAATAATAATAGGAGTAATAGTAGGACAACTCCTGGATACATTTGGAGGATGGAATCAGGCAGGTTAAGCCTAGAGATAGAAGCAAGAAGGAGGGCTTCGCGATATATGGTAGCAATTTTAGGAATGCGAGAGGAGAGATGGTTAAAAATATGTCTACAGGAAGAAATGAGGGGAATAAAGAATGGGAATCCGTCGACATGGGGCAAAGGGTTACAGAAAGCATGGATAATTGTAGGGGATGGAGAGACGCTGGATTGGGCATTATAAGGGAGCCGTGTTAATGACATTAACGATAATATGGTTAAGGGAGTAGAAAGAAGAATAGAGCAGGAAATACAGTTGGACTGGGTGAAAATAGACAGCTTGAACTACTGTAGCGCAAACAGAAAATGGAAGACCAACTTGGGGAGAGAAAATTATTGCAGCAGTGGGCAA
Organism: Druon quercuslanigerum; assembly: GCA_010014905.2. NCBI lineage: Eukaryota > Metazoa > Arthropoda > Insecta > Hymenoptera > Cynipidae > Druon > Druon quercuslanigerum. The sequence continues at coordinate 793 of JAAAKG020137790.1, forward strand.
GGTTAGGATTTGGGAACTTAGGAAATGCACGGAATAAGGCATACAAGGATACTATATATATATAATTTGTGGAGAAGCAGAAGAGAACCTGATGCACCTGATTGAAGGTGTTGGCAGATGGAAGGGCGGGAAGATACTTAGGGATTTAAAATAATTGGTCATTAATACATTTAGGGGAAAACTTAACCCTGTCCTTTGCCGATTTGTCAGAGAGTTTGAAAAGAAAGCTAGATAAATGTCAGAGAGGGGAGAGGGGGGGGGGTGAGTTTGGAAGTTGGACAATTTGTGATATAGTATCTAAAATTAAAGATGTAAATATGTAAGGAAAAGAACTAACTGTAAATTGTTGGGTATTGTAATTGAGGCGGACACAGAAAAATTGTAAAAGCTTGTAAAAGCATGCAATAGAGACAATAAATCAATGTCAATATAATTCTATGATGTAATCCTATGGTTAATAAGCTCTTTTTTTGAAGCCTAATGACAAAAAACTATTTAAAACAAATTCAGTATAAGTTAAAATTATTAATTATCTTTGAAAATAGACTTTCAGGGGAAAAGTATAAGTAAAACTTTTTTTTAAATACATGAAAATTATTATTTTGAAAAAATACTATTTAAACTGGTTTTATTTATATTAATGTAAAAATTTGGAATATAACCTATTGAAATAAATGCCAAAAGACTTATTCTTAGAGCTCTAAACTAAAAATTGAGAATAGAAAAATGCTAGCGTTGTTGAATAAATTAGCTTTCAACACTTTCAGAAAAATCGCCCCCATTTAGTTTATTTTGAAGTTTTTAAAAGAATTTGCCGCCGAATTTAGAAGGAATACTAAAAGTTCTACAGATTTAAATAATACAAGATTTTGTAAATTAAAATTGCAAATAAAATTTTACTTTGACAATTGAAGAAAAAAGTAAAAGAAATGATAAATTTTCAAAATCTCAATAGTACTTACTGGTTCCAATACTCGTACTCGGTAAACAGGATGATTGAGCTTGTTTCGGGGCCGAATCTTTTGATGTGCTTGCTTTTACCTCGACATTTTCCTCCTCAATTTGATGACTGACATTCGATGTACTCGGCTGTGGTTCCTGAGGAATTTGCAACACCTCTTGTCGAGAAACGACTTTAGCGCTGCTTAAATCGTTCAATAAAATCGGGTCCGCTTCGACGTTATCCAAAACTATGTTTTGAATATCTTCATTAATGGAAGCCATATCACTATCACCCGTATCCTGCGGATGAAAAAACAAACAAAAAGTCTATAATGGAATTAAAAAAAAGGGGCAACTAGAATAGAGATCTATCAAACAAGCTTGAGGATATAATAGTATTAAAAATAATAATCTACCTGCTCGCAAGAAGGCCCAGGATCGAAATCCATTTCTAAAAAATCCATTTCTGGACTAGATCTTCCACTCTCGCGACCTTCAGGTTTGTCCTGACGCATTTGATTCACTTCTTGCCTAAAATCCAAATGGATATCATCATCGTCTCCCTTGTAGGTGTAAATACAATGGTCTTCTTCATCAGATAAATCCCCTTCATTTCCAGAACTAGAATCTCGACGATCATCTTGCGCTCTAGGATATTCCTGTTAAAATTACACTCAATGAGTTAAAAGGTTAAAAAAACAGGCTTGAGTTCATTAAAAAATAATCATAAGTTCTAAAAGATAGAACTTTGGCAAATATTTATAGCACTTTTTGGATAAAATTATAGTCATATAATTTAAATTTATCCATGGTTGAATTAATCGATTTCTCATCCTGATTCGCTACTTTTCAGCTTAGTATTATTTTCCATTTGAAATATTTGTTTTCCTTAAGCTACCAACATTAATTCGAATTCTTACAACTCTCTTAATGTATTCTGGAAAAAGGCATATAGATAAAAGATTTCAATTTTGTGCTGTAAAATTTTAAGTATAAAATGATTTTTATTTTTAACTATATAACTGTAAACTTTGCCCTGCAAAGTTACAGTTCAATAATAACTTAATGAGTTTCGAACTCAATTTCATATTTCAGACTTCACACTCTATCCCCTATTCCCCCCTTTATCCCTTTTTTAAACAATTCTTTTTACCTGTGGTCAAGAAAATCCCCTAATTTGTTCCACTTCTCTCCGTTTTTGTTTCATTTGAATGCGAATTGAATTAATAGAATCAAATAAGACAAACCAAGTATTTTAAAATGGAAAGTCAATTATTATATTTTTGGTTAGAAATTCATCTCGTTTCGTTAAATATTTAATTATTTTGTTTAAAATGTAATTATTTGGTTTAAAAAGCAAATATTTTGTTAAAGAGCCATCTTTTTTAGTCAAAATTCCTCTACTTAGTTGAAAGTTGAACAACTAAGTATCTTAAATATAATAATTTTATTGTTTGAAGATACATCTCTTTGGTGAAAAATATAACTAATTCAGGTTTATAAAATTATTCTTTTTGGTTAAAAAGTCACCTTTTAGCTTAAGTTTTAAAATATTTTAATGAAAATTAATTTTATCTGAAGTTTGATCATTTTGGTTGAAAATTCAACTATTTTATTAAAATACTTGGTAAAAATTCAAATATTTATTTGAAAATTCGTCTTTTTGGTATAATATTAATATTCGTGATGAAAAATTCATTTTTTTGTTTGAAAATTCAACTCTTTGTTGAAAGTTCAAACATTTAAAAAACAAGTCATGTATTCTGTGGAAAATTCCTTTCTTTAATGTTAAAAAATAATGCTATGTGGTTAAGGATTATACTGCTTGGTTAAAAATTCGTCTTTCTTGGTTGGATTCAACTGACTGAAAATTCTCTTTTATTTTGTTTCAGTCAACTAAATGAAAATTTGTCCATTGATATAAAATTTATCTTTTATGGTAGAAGTCAGCTTCCTTGATTAAAAATAAATTTGTATATTAAAAATTCTACTGCCTTCTAAAAAATTTGTCCTTTCATCTGAAAAATTAAACGGTTTTCGGTTGAATGTTTTTTGTTTGTTTGAGAATATCATAAGTTGGTTGAAAATACATCTTTGAAGGTTTAAAATTCAACTATTTTTGATCAAATCATACTTTTTGTCCCAAATTCAACTGTGTTGTTAAAAAATCGTAATGTTAGATTGAAAATTTATCTTTTATCTTATAAAAGTCACAGTTTTTGTATGAAAATTCATTTTTGTGGTTACAAATTAACTATTTAGTTCCAGATTAAACTATCTTCGAAAAAATTTGTCTTTTTCACTTGAGAATTAATCTATTTCGTTAAAAGTTCAACTATTCTGTGGATAATTCTTCTTTTTTGTTTTCAAGTTCAACTGTTTAGTTGTTCATATAACCGTGTCGTTAAAAATTAATTTTTGTTTGTTAAAAATTCTTCTTTATGGGTTGAAATTCTAATTATTTTGTTGAGCAAGCAATATATTTTGACTAAAATCTTAAGCATTTAAAGTGTTTCATATTGAATTCAATATCAGGGTGGTCGTTTTGATAAAAAAAATTACCCGGTTATTTCCCAGTTCGCAAACATTTTTCACGGTCAATATATTTAAATAATCGAGATTTATCTATTTGGATGGAAGCTTCTATAATGTGTTCCGTAAGGGTTTACATTTTTCTTGTACCTTCTTCCCTATCCTTTATACACCTCCCACACACTTCCTTAATGATGGGAGGGGGCCTACAGTTTAAGGTGGGTTCCGAACCACCAAAAACAACAGCCTTAAGTACTTAGAGGGTGCAGTTTGAGAACGGCGCGGGAGTAACTGAAAAGGGGACTGAGGATTGGCACCGTTCTGCGGTCTTATTCAGATATAAAGAGCGTTCTCCAGATTTGAAGTGTCCTGCTGACTTAATTTTGAAGGAAGGAAGCCTTCTCTACCATAGGCTTTTCTTAGATATTTTTTCTGGATCCTGTTATATTCTCACAAAGTTCAGGTGGGTGCTCCGCTGTTGTGCTGGCCGCTTGCGGCCTGCATGTTTTTCGGAGCATGGGGTCTGTTGACGGGAACATTGCTGATGATGAAATCAATCAGGATGTGTTGAACTTGGGCATAGAAGGCCATCAAGCTGAATTTAACTCCACGCAGTCTCGAATCCCTAACCTTCATAACCTTAATACCATAATTGATGAAAGCATGGAAAGGAATGAAACCTCTTTCCTAAACCAGGAGACCTTTAAACAGGCTCCAAAAGAAATCGAGGGCTTTCTCAATCCTTATCCCGCCAATCAAAATCCTCCTTCCAGTGCTGGTAAAACGAGTTTTGGTATAAAAAGGAAGGGTGATGAAATTTAAGAAAGTAGCAACTCTCTCCACCAAGGTCAGACACACCGAGTCTAACTCAAACCCAACTCCTTTCGGTCGTCCAGACTCAAAAATACGTATTCCCGCTCCAATAGAGGCCCCTACTCTATCGAAGTTGATTCCGGGGAAGAAAATCCTATGGACCCTTGTAACGTGGACAAAATTTTACACAAATCCTTTAATAATGTCGTTTCAGATATTAAAAAGAAAGGAAAGAGTAGGTTTACCGTCTTAGGCAACTGAGGCGAAGGTGCCAACCGCATAGTTGATAACCTGCATAATATATGCCCCAGGCTTAGCGCATTCATTCCCAACTACAGGGTCTCCCGTGTAGGAGTCATATAGGGAATTCCTACAGATCTGACAATGGATGAGCTAAAAGCTAACGCTATCTCTCCCATTCCCATTCTAGACGCCTCCGGATTATTTAAGAAGGACGAAAAAGGTAACCTGGTTCCTTTAAAACCCATCGTGATCACTTTTGATAGGCAACTCCTTCCCCAGGATATCTAATTGTAATATACCCTTTATAAGGTCTCTCCTCACATCCTTCCTCCAAAACTCTGCTACGGCTGTGCAAGACATGGCCACGTGAAAGCACAGTGCAAAAACCCTAGATGTCTATTCTGTGGGGAAAACCCCATGAAGATCAAAACTGCCATAATATAAGTTCATCTCCCCTCTGAATTAACTATAAAGGCTCACATTGGGCTGTTGACAAATACTGCCCTTTGTACGTTGATGAGAAGGAAATTCGCAGAATTTCTGCACTACATGATATCAGTATAAAAAAAGCAGGCTTTCTTTACAAAAGAGAAAAAGCGTCCCCCCAAGGATCCCAAAATATTGACTCTGCCATCACTGCTCACTTAAAAACCTCTCAAGATTTCTCTTCACCTTATTTGAACTTCTCAAATTTTCTTTCTTTAGGAGAAGCTGATTGGCAAGCTGCAAATAAAACCCCCTCCCACTCTAGAACATCAAACCCGCTTTCCCCTCCGCCTTCACAGAGGAAAACGCAAACACAAGCTTAATTCCAATCCTTCTCTCATCTTTATTTTCGTTCCCCTAGCCCTGTCGGAAATTGTGTCTGTCTACAAAACCGTCCTATTAACTCTCCTTCCACGCCTCCTCCCCCTCCCCTCCTCAACTGATTTTAAAAACCAATATCTCAGAGAAATTATTTCATCTCTACCAACAAATCCAAACTGATGATCTTCACTCAAAAAGAATCCCTCCTATTTGACGCGTATCTTACACTAGACAACCAAATTATCCTCCTTGTATTTGAAAATAAATTCCTAGGCATTATCTTCGACTGTCACCTCACTTGAGAACCCCACTTCCAATATCTCATTCTACGACTCGAATCAGTTATCAACATTATAAAGTTATTGAGGGGGACTAGTGGGGCTCAGGCCTGAGATCCTTACGCATGTTATACCACTCTCTAGTTAGAAGTGTTTTAGAGTATGGATGTCAAGCCTTCTCAATTTACCACACCAAAATGTTCGATAAAATTTGCAAACTACTAAATAGTTTTAAGGCTGATCCTAGGTTTCCGTATATCCACCCCTATACAAGTAATGTTTGCGGAACTGAAAAAAACACCTCTCTTTTTTCGCATGAAATTTCTCAACAGAAAATTTATACTAAAAATCTTTTCAACTGAAAACCACCCTCTGTTCCAACTACTCTACCACTTAGACCAGTTTAAATAAGAAAGGGACAAACTAAATCTTCGCCAGGCTTTCCCATTCCTAAACGCCTTCGCCTTGTTAAAAAAATATACTCCCCACATTATTTACTCCACCACTCCTATAAATTATCTTCTTGATTACTCCATCCAATTTGAAAATCCCAACATTGACCTTCAGTTGAGTAAAAAACTACAAAAACGTTCTCAACCAAATTTAGAATTTAGAAACTTCATACCAAACAACCATAAAGATGACTATCTTGTTTACAGACGGCTCAAAAAAGCTGAAACCCAATACACAGGAATCGGCATCACTTGCACCCCTCCCCCCAATTCAGATTTTTAATAAACATAAACTTTTTCACCTAGCCTCTACTTTTACAGCTGAAGCGATTGCCATTTGTGAGACCCTTGATACCATACTAAGTGTCTACATACATATTAATTTACTTTTACTGGATTCCTCGTCATAAAGGAATCTTTGGCAATGAGCTTGCAGACAAACTTGCAAAACTATCTTACACGGATGGCTCTTCTTTGGATGACAGAATCCGTCATACAGACCTCTTTGAACTAATCTCCACTCAACTTGTAAAAACCTCTAATATATTCCTTATGAATGAGTAAAAATAGAAAAGTAGGCCTCCACTACTTTAAATTAAACTTCACTGAATCCCCTAAACCTTGGTTTTTTAACACCAATTTATTATTATTATTATTACACCATTAAGCCGTTTCCATTTTGGGGTAGGCGTGACTCACTCGGTAGGGAGGAGTAGACGTAATATAGTCAACATATCACGCCTAAGAAGTAATCACTACGCCATGGCAGATAGCTTTGCCAGAGTCAACTTTACTGACTCCTTCTCATGCCCCTGTGGAGATGAAACGGAGGACATTAACCATGTTGTTTGGGCTTGCCCTCGATTTCTAGACCAACGGAAAATGCTTGAAAAATCACTCATTAAATCAAAGAAGTATCCTCCTCTCTGTGTGGAGACTTTTTTGTGTAACCCAAACAGCCATCCTACTCAAATTATTATACAGTTTCTTAAAAACAGTGACTTGTGTGTTTAGAATAGTCTATATCTATCTCTTATAAATTTGCTTTCTCCTTTCTCCCTTTGTTCACTATTTTAAAAATGCACGTCTTGCTCTCTATGCTTTGAACCTCACACTTTAAACGGCTTGCAGACCCCACGAAGCTGTGATTACTACATGCTTAGTCTTCAAAATTGAACTACCGCTCTAACTGAAGCTTACTCTACCGCTACTCCATCTATCTACTACAAAGCTTTTATCTAATCATCAACTTGAATACGACTCTATATGGATTCATATACTTGCTATGGCCGGATAGGTCTCGCTGTTACCGACAAGAGGACCTAGTACTAAAAACAAATTCTCCAAAGAAGAAGAAGAAGAAGAAGAAGAAGAAAAAGTACTTAGAGAACCTTTTTCTCTAGAGGTACCGCTCCCACAACTCTCCGGAGATGATTCTCCCTTGCTAGGCTAGTGCTCACCACATGGACCACCGTAGCTCTTCCAGAGTGCGAGGCGGGAATCGAACCCGCCGGCCGACGGAGTGAGTCCAAAGCCTGCGCTTTAGCCCACACGATCATCGTCCCACTCTTCTAAACATTCTTCCATTTGAAGTAATAAAAACTGAGCTGCAAATTAAAGCACCCGAAATGAACTCTTGAATTTTTAACTTTTTAAAATTAAAGTTTAAAAGTTTTTCAATTCAAAAACTTTGTATTCGAAAAACTCAATAATGTACACGTACAGAATGGAAGCTAATAAGACTTTTCAACTGAGAAATCTTAAATTAAATGCAGTTAAATCAAATAAAAATGTTGTAACTTTTATCTGGATATCATCAACTATCATCAACATATCATCAACTATTTAAGATATCACGTCAACAAAAAAAGAATGGAAGCTAATAAGACTTTTCAACTGAGAAATCTTAAATTAAATGCAGTTAAATCAAATAAAAATTTTGTAACTTTTATCTGGATATCATCAACTATCATCAACATATCATCAACTATTTAAGATATCACGTCAACAAATTCTCCAAAGAAGAAGAAGAAGAAGAAGAAGAAGAAGAAGAAGAAGAAGCTAATAAGACTTTTCAACTGAGAAATCTTAAATTAAATGCAGTTAAATCAAATAAAAATTTTGTAACTTTTATAAATTGTATTTTTAAGCTAGAAAAATTAATAATTGAACAGTCACATTTTTTTATAAACTAAACCCTTTTTAAATTAAAAACTAAATTATTGTAATCTAAAGTAGTTTAAGAATCTTTCAAATCTTTCAAAATTTTATTTCAAAATCGTGAGAATCCACATATTGTTAAATATTTTGAAATATTTTCTTAAAACTAATATTTTAAAATAGAAAAGCATTTCCACAATTCTTAGAAATCTTCTAAATTTTTTGTTCGAAATCTAATAAATCTATATTTTGTTTTAAATTATGCCTTAGGCTATTTGCATCGAAATTTCGATACAAACAGTCGTCTTTACTGAAAATGTAGACACTTCGTTTAAAGTATTTAAAATTATTACAAATTTTTCAAAACTTCTAAAAATATCTTCAACTTAGTCGATTTTTTTGCAGAATAATAGGTTTCAATTGTTATTTTACCATTAAAATTCAAATCCAGATATTTCTGAATATTAAGTAATTGTTCTTTTTCTTAATTAAAAAATTTCTAAAAGTTTCAATCGGACGTTTACATAAGCTACATTAAAAAGACTTTCCATTTGAAAATTTTTAATTTTTAACGTTAAAATCTGGAAATTATAAAATTGTGAACTGATTCCAAATCGTCTTTTAAAATCAATTAATATTTACTTTTTAATCCTGACAGAACAGTTAAAATGTTTAAATCATAAATTAATTGATATTCATAGTTGATTAGCTAAGAATATTTTTATAAAAAATCTTCTAATTAAAACATTTCTAATGTTTAATTGTTTAACTTCTTAAAACTGCATTTTAAAATTCTCCTAATTAAAATGCACGCTTAAGAATTAAAATCTAGAATGGAAAATTTGTAAATTGAAAATTTTTTAAATTACGCATTATAAACTGAATAATGTTCTGATTGAAAAAGATAAAAATTGAACTAATTATTTAAAAACGGTTGAAATCAAAGTTGGAAAGATTTTTTCTCTACAAATTTGTCAAATTCCCAGTAATAAAATAAATCCACTGCCATTTCTCAGTTCCCCTGTCCAGTGCCACCCTGAATATGGTCTGAACATTAATTTTATGAAAGAATTTATTGCTGCATTATTGTCAAAAATCATCCTATTTCTCCTGTTTTAGGAGAAATTTTGGAAACGGTAAAAAAGTAGAAAGACTCTGAGCCTTGATATCACTGACACGTCTGCTTTCAGAAAAGGGAAAAGAATCTTACCCTTTGCAATCCACTGGGCCCAGCTCCATCCTTGCTCCCGTTGATATTAGGTTTCAAAAAGCAACAAGTCCCCTGACTTGTTGATCCGATACTGCCTCCAATATTATTTAAAACACATTTCGATGACCACTTATCGTCAGCCTCTGGACTCGAATCCGAACTGCAAGAAACTTTCGGCGGACATTTAACTATATCCGAAGTGTAATCCACATTATTCCTCATATCCGTATCGTCGCTAGAACTGTTTGCGAAAAGATTTGGAAACGCTGAGCACCCCGCAGATGATTCGGAACTGTTACATTTCCTAGAACTGTTTGACTCTGAGGAACGAGGCACTACCGCACTTGAATGATAATCATTTGAAATCGTGGAAAGGGGAGAGTGATCCCCTTGGGGAAGATTCAGATTTGTCGGGAAAGCTGTAGATCTGTGATTCGAAAGACTTGATTCAGAACTGTTTGAAGACTGAGACCTGAGATTCAAAGCCAAGAATGAAGAAGGGAGATTTGTATTTTCTGAAAAGTGTCCATTGTCTGAAGAGGTATAATTGTTGGGCACTTCGGAGTTTTGTAATTGTGATCCGTTTGATATTATGACTGTATCGTTGGATGATGAGCATATGTCAGCCGTTTCAACGTTATTGTTCAATTTGAATTCATCTGAAGCTCTGTTCTGTATTTTAACCACGTTGCAAGTTTTCGACTCCTGTCCGGGCTGTTCGCCGTTCGCCTCTTGACCTTCCTCTGAATTCATTTTAGGGTTTTGAAGAAATGGCACGGGTTGTTCAAATTCTGTAAAAATATAAGCACTCAAATTATAATTCACTGAAAATTATTTCGTAACGATAATCCAGTTATTTTAATCGCGAAATGGAAGAAGAATTGGACATTTAATATTTATATGAAAGAATTGACATGATATGCCAAATATAGGTGCAGGAAATTTTATACAAAAATTATGCATAAATGTATGTAAGACACCCCAAAGTGGGAGGAACAACAAAATATGAATCAGAAGGATATCAAAATATCGACACAATAATAATGACTGAAACTTAAAAATCCTGCACATGCAGTTTATTCTTAAAGTGTGATAAAACTAAAAATATCACAAGGAGAGTATAAGGAAGGAGATAGTGAAATTCTCTGAATGAAACGAGACCTGTTGCAAGTAAACGTGAGTGACAGTAATCATTATCACAGAGAGGGAAAGTATTGCCATTTTTAAAGCAAATATGGTTTAAAATACCGGCAATGGGTAGATGATTTTCGTCGATTAAAAGCCGAGTAATTCCGGAAGAGTAAGAAAGTTTTCTTTTAATACCGTACCTTTAAATTTCCTCCTGAAGAATCAAGACAAGTAAATGTAAATTCTGTCATAACATCCCTGAAGCACGACACTGACTACTCACGCACCTTCTTCTTATTAAATTCCATTTAGAGAACCTTCAGAAACATGTGTAGACTATTTTTCTCATTACGTTTTATCGTAAAAATACACGCTTGGCACTCAACAAATGAAACGTAGTGAGGTGTGCAACGTTTTCTACAAAGCAAAGTATATCAGTTGTTTCTTCCTCTGCCATTGGAGTACAAATAAGTCGAAATACGTAAAAAAATCTGAACTACGAACACGCATGAACACGAATCACGATGGACGATCGTCCGAAGCTTCCTCGAAAAGCCCCGAACCGAAAGAACGAACAAGCACGAATGTATGAAGGATGTTCTCTTGCGACCACTTGCTCTAGAGGCAAGTAATAAAAAAAACTTTAAGTAATTTAAAAATAATAATTATATAAAAAGTTTTTGATACACAAACATTTAAAATTACTAATTTAAGTGCAATTAAAAGTTAATATTAGGTTAGGAAAATATCTCATTTCATGATCTTAATGATCTCATTTGGAAATACCGCCGAAATTGGCGACCCTGGAGGAAATAACTTGCATCATTTTTCTTATCCTCTTATCCAATCGGAATTTAAATCAAAGAACGAATTTTTTCTTACTTTTCTTATTTTTTATCTCTTTAATGGTATTTCAGATTGCAGTAGCTTTCGATATCTAATAATAAACATTAAATCATGGAATTTAGCAGCTAATGGATCGATAATTTTGGTGTGACATAAACATAACCTCACTGTGGCATTTTAGAAAAAATCGTGCTTGATTTGATTTCTTTCTTATTTTATCGGCATAATTTTGAAAAAAAGAGTATTCTTCTTGGGTTCAGAATACAGAAAGTGTGTTAATAGTGCTGAAATGAACACTCCAATAAGCCAAATCGTAAGCTTTACGAGGAAACAATAAGCACCTGTCTGTTGATTAGATAAACATTCCTTTGTAAACTCGCAAGCTTTTATTAGCTATTAACCGGACACAACTGGACAATAGGTTCTTAGTCAGCTGGTCAACTTTATCTAAAGAGCAGTGGCCTATAGATAAAGAATCTCACTCTCTCTTTGATTTGAGGTTAATCACTCGCAATAAGACTGCTACAGCTACAGGTGTTCCCGCGTTGATGTCGCGGTAGGGCTTGAGCTTTCCTCTCATGATTTTGACGGCTATGTTGGCGGTAGCAT
>JAAAKG020137791.1:0-12812 GCA_010014905.2 Druon quercuslanigerum
ATTTTTTGTGACCCTAAAGCCAAATTTCACCATCAACATCCAATTACTATTTCAACTGAGGGTCGATACAACTCCTACCTATACATAATCTTTTATTAAAAAAATTTACTTCAAACAAAACAGGAAACAAGTTTTTAACAGAATAGTTACATTTTTTTTTAGAGAGGTAAACTTTAAACTAGAATGATGCCTCTTTAACCATAATCAATGCTCCCAATTTTGCGAAATTTTTTAACGGCGCTTGCGTCGCCCCGGCAAACGGATTGGTTACTATTGGCGCGTTGATTTTAAATAGTATCAATATTCAAACATAATATTTATGATACATAATGATTGGGAAATGCATAAATAGTAATTTTATAATTATAAAATAAGATTTTGAAGTAGCAGATAAAAAAGAATTTGATTTAAGTTTTTTTTGTAACAATGATTAATCTTTTTTCTGTCCAGTTTTTAAACTAAATTTTGATTAATTTCCAGTAATGTGACCTAAACATATATTACTAAAAAAATTTTCCCGCTGAAACCGAATATTCAACCCGTTTAAAACCTTAAAGTCAGGGTTTTGACATAACCTCAAGAACACCCTATAAACTACTGAAAACGCCAAAATTGCTTATCCTATACCATATTAACCCTCCTTCCCTTAATCTGGTAACACTAAAACCTCATGGCTTCATAATCCCGTTACCTCGTAACAATAAAACCTCTAACGTTTAAATCCCATTACCTTATTCAGAAGAAAAATCTTGTTTGGGAAAACAGAACAATTTCGTGATTTGTTCTTGTGCAACATAGTCCTGAGTAAGTATCTCTATAATCCCGAAATCCTGTAACACCGTAATCTCAAAACCCTGAAATCTTAAGATTTACGTGAGTAAAGTCATGAATCAAGGTCTACTTCATTACTATTTTTCAAACCCCTCTCAGAAGTTTTTGGTACTTCAGTATGCTTGAAGTCTAATGTCTTTTTTCCAATGATTATGGAAATGAATTCTTTCAAAGAATTTTAACAATTTCTGTACAAAAATCTACTACTACTACGACTACTACTACAAGTACCAACGCAGTTTTCTGTAGTTTAGGGGACGTGATATCCCTACTTTGCGCGTGCCCGGGAGGTGGATAGAGGAATGCTCGTTGCGAACAGAGGGTAGGGCTGAAATAAAATAGGCCCCGTGCACCAAAGACACTTAGAACCCCAAGTCCAGACGTGAAGAACCGTGCCGAGGACTGAGTGGTACCAGGGAGTGGTGTCTCTAACGGTGTCTCTAGGATGCCAGGTCACCTCCTTGAGACCTTACCCACGCATGCAGGGCTCTGCGGAGTTGGACCTTTCCTTCCCTAGCTACTCTTGAGAACATGGTGGCGAAATTACAAAAAAAACTTAACCGAAGCATATGTGAGTAGTTAGGAGGTCCACTGGACGTTGCCGGGAAGCCTGACAGGAGTCAGAAGTCGGAGGGAAGAAGGAAGTTGGTCATATGCAAGAAAAGTGTCGAAGAGTCAAAGGGGTTCATTTCGCTGTTGCAGGTCGTCATGGGTGACATGAAGAACTTCATCGAGGGAAGGCAAAACATGGACCTGCGAATTAAGGAGGGAGTTTCAAAGTTGGATAGCGTCACGGGAAACCTTCGTTGTGTTACGACATCAGTTGATTCTTGGCTACCTTTCTATCGATGTTGGACAGCTTGCCCAAAAAAAGAGCAAGGGATACCACCCGAAAGGCATAAGGCAGAAAAAAGGTAGATTCGGCTTCCAGCAACTCCAGGAAGCAGAAAAAGGTGCTCAGACAAGCTCGACCCAAGGCGGTTTTAATAAAACCGACCGAGGGTCTAAGCTACGAACAGGTTTTAAAGGACATCAAGTAAAAGATAAAACCTGACTCCTTCATCAGACGGTTGGAGAAAGCTGTCGTCAACCTTTAGGGAGGTAGTTGGGACAGGAAACTCCGTTCGCGATCTCGTCCCACGCAGAGATTGAGATCCTGAATCTCGACACAATGTGCAATGTGGAGGCGGTGACGAAGGCCGTCCGTAACCACTTTGGTGATCTGTCCCCTGTCAACTTAAAGGTAAATGTCAGGAAGAGGGCCTTTTGGGGATTTCTGAAGGATTACGTAGAAAAGAACTAGCTGCCCAAATTTAAGCAAATTAGGGCCAAAATATTGCGCCTATACAAAGTTCATTTTTGACAATATCGAGGCTGACAATTTATTTCGGTGGCCCTGCTGTGATGTTGTCCACCTAGGAGTTAGTTTTTAAGGGTTTAATTTAGTGAGAAAATTAGAACTAATTTCAGCGAAAGTAATGCGACCATATAAAGTTAATTTTGGGCTATTTGGGGACTGGTGAAATACTCTTCATGGTCCCGCCCTGGTGTTTGCTGCACAGAGGTACTTTTTTGGGATTTAATTTTAGGTGCTCGAAATTGAATTAATAAGAGATAAAATATTGCACCCATATAAAGTTGATTTTGCACAATGTGGGGGCTGGCGTAATATTTTACTGGCCTTGCCATGATGTGAGGCTCCAGGGGGTAGTTTTTAAGGTTTGAATTTTGGTTAAACAAATTTGAACAAATTAAGGCGAAAATAATGCCCCTATATAAAGTGTATTTTAGAGAATGCTGGGGTGGCCAGTGAAACCTTTTGCAATGCACTGAATTTAAACAAATGCTAAAATGCAATATTTTTAAAATCAAAAAAATTTATTCTTGAAATTGTAAACTTGACATAGTCTGCCCCAATTTAAATGCATAGCCTTCTGTTGTTGCCACAAAGTTAGTAAAGAAAATATTTCTTTTCTTTTGAAATCTATCTAAATTGTTAAAATGCTTGTTTTTATAAATTAATTTTTAAATAAGAATTTATCTTTTCGGTCTAAAATTTATTTCTTTGTTTAAAAATTTAAATGATACTTTAAGAATTAAATTAAAAACTAAGATTTTGTTTAACATTCACGATTTTTTTAAAGATTATTTTTTCGATAGCATACCAATTTTAATTTTTGGTAGACATTTAATTTTCTGGATTAAAAATTTATCCATTTGTATCGAAATTTAACTGTTTTATTAAAAATTTATCTAGATTTTTGCAAATTTTTTTGCTTTTTT
The DNA here is from genome assembly GCA_010014905.2 of Druon quercuslanigerum. NCBI lineage: Eukaryota > Metazoa > Arthropoda > Insecta > Hymenoptera > Cynipidae > Druon > Druon quercuslanigerum. The sequence continues at coordinate 3,115 of JAAAKG020137791.1, forward strand.
CATAGAAAATACTTTTTTTGGTTTGGAAATTCAAAAAATTGGTGAAAAATTCTCTTTAATTAAAAGACTCATAATCTTAGTTAAAAATTGGTATTTTTTGTATTATTGTGTTTAATTTAACTGTAAATTATTGATTTAAAAAAAATTGTAATATCATTTAATACATTTTCATTTGAGAATTTATTTTTACATTCATCCATTTTGGTTAAAAAATTAACTACTTTATTAACAGTTTCATTTACCTTTTTTGAAAATAAATTAGCTTAGCTGCAAATTAAATTATTCTATTTTTAGTTCAAAGTTTACTTCTTTAATTTGAAAAATAAACTTGTTTCTTGAAACTTTATCTATTTCAATGTGAATTAGCTCGCTTGTTTAATTTTTATTTTTTTGGTTGAAATTTAACTATTTAGTTAAGAATTAATTTTTAGCCTGGAGTAGATATACCAATTTTGCTCGAAAAATTCCCTTTTTAATTGAAAAATCACTTATTTATTTGAAAATTTGTTTATTTCGTTAAAACCTTTTAATTTTGAAATTTGCAATGCACCTTCTCTCTCATATAATTATGTACAAAGTAGTTTAATTTCTTAATACAAAAATATGAATTTTCAACAAAATAGATTAATTTTTAAATTAAAAAATGAATTTTTAACTAGTTAGTTGAATCCTCATAAAAAGAGATCAATTTTTAGAAAATCACGAATTTCCAAAAAAATTGTGGAATTCTCAACCAAGACAGATAAAGTTGCGGAATTTATTAATTTTTTAAACTGACTCAAATTATTCCTAAGATTAAAAAAATGTAAACAATATGTGCTCAAAATCTTCAAAATATTTTTGAATTTTAATTTTTCATTATCATTTTATCTGTTAAAAAGTCTTTCAATCCTTCTTTAAAAATTATTTGAATTTTCTAAAATTGTACTTATAATTCTGAAAAATTAAAAAAAAATGTCTAGAAATCTTTCAAATTCTGTGATGACTATTTCGAAAATCTTTCAAAATCTTCTTTAATATTTTCTTAAAATTAATTTTTCACAATAAAGAGTCAAATTGAACTACTTCGTGAATTTTACGAAATATTTTTTATTCGTCGTGAAACCTTTCAAAATACTTTAAAGCTTCAAAATTTGTATTCACAAATATTAAAATGTATGCATTTTTTAATGCCTGAAAATTACTGTTATGTTTTAAATTAATTATTAATTTTTTTAACTCCTTAATGTAGCCTAAACTTTGTGACCGGTTTTTTGAAAAATCGGAATTTAAAATCGTTCGCATTTTGTTTCGAAACTTTAGGAAATAATTAAAAAAATTGTAAATATGTATTCAAATATTTTCTAAAAATTTTTCCTTTTGTAGTACTGAAAACCTTTGTTTAATTAAATATTGTTTTTGATTAAATTATTTAGATAACTTTATATGCTGCTTTTTGAAAAAACAATTTTTGGGTGAAAATTAATTTCATTGGGTGAAAATTTAATTAGTTGGTAAAAAGGAAAACTTTAAAAATTCGAAGTTTGGTAGAAATTCATGTAATTTGTTAAAGCTAATTTTTTTCGTGGCCAATTAAACTTTCTGATTAAAAATGAGTTGTTTTTTAAAAATTAAATTTATTTTTTTAACTGAAAATTAAACAATTCCATGCTGAAAATTTAAATATTTTGTTTCATATTCATCGCTTCATTATTTAAGATAAAATTTAATTTTTTGCTAAAAAATGTAACTATTTTGTTGAAATTTTGTTTGTATGTTAAAATTTAATTTTTCAACTTCAAGTTTAACTATCCCATGTTTAGTTTTACGTTAATCTCCTTCACTTGAAAATTCAGCTATTTGGTTAAAAATTTCTGTATTTTCTTAAACTTTGCCTTTGTCGTAAAATAATATTCTTGGTGAATGATTCACTTTTTTTCTCGAAAGTTCATTAATATGCTTGAAAATTTAACTACTGGGTTAAAAATTCTCTTAAAAATTAGAAATTTGGTTGATAACTAATCCACTTGGTTTAACATAATATTTTTTATTAGAAAATTAATAATTTTCAATGCAAATTTATTTATTTGATTGAACTGTAAATGGGCATATCAATAAAATAATTTTGTAGACTACTTTACAATTTCTTACAATGACAGGAAATGTAATTTTTTATAAAAATTAAAATTTTTTAACGACGGAGGTCAGAAATTTGATCGTGAATTTTCACAATTTCTTCATTATAAATTTTTTTAAACTTTCGTGTAAGGTTCGGTCATTAGGTCTTTCCTAATATTTAACAATGTTTAGGTTTGAAATAAAATGTACATTTTTCTGAACATTAAAAATTTTTTTTAAACAAAAATTAGCAAAAAGGTTGCTTTCGGGACAGTTGTATTTATAGTTTTTAGAAATTTTGGATTGCATGAACCATATTTTGAAACGTATTGTTTGTGTTCATTTTTTAGGATATAAAATATTTATGCTTTGGAATTCGAATTAGAAATTTCAAAAAAGTGTCATCGATTTTTTGTCAGAAATTCATTGTTTGTAAGTCTAAACTCATGAAACCCTAAAATTTGTGGGTCCAAAAATTATCCAGCCTTCGGATATATAATTTTAATCGTTGATCCGTGAGGCTCGTAAAATTTCCGCGCATGAAACATGCATGCGGGCCCGCACCGGGGGCCCATATCTTAAGAAGGCTCAGCGGTGCTCTTTCTACACGGATCCTATCAAAAAGTTAATTATAACCAATTTGTAGATCTTGCTTTAGCAACAAATTTTTTTGTATTGATTTTTTCCTTATTTTTAAAATGCTATATCTTCGTAAATTTTTCTTCTATCGAGGAATTTTGTTCTAATGTTGAAAATTATAATGCTAATGTTTATGATTATTTTCTTTCCATTAAAAAAGATTCTGTAGATAAATTGTTCAGCTTCCCGCTAACTATAATCAACCGTACAAAGAATCTTCGAATCTAGAATAAATTGTGAAACGGATGTTCAAACATTTGGTATCTTGTTTCCAAAATAGCTGGCTAATGTATAAAGGTAATAGATAAGATCTTTAAGCTTACTTGTAAATTTAAGCTAGGCCATGCAGGCAAATAATGGATTGACTATCTTCATGGTTCTTCATATCAGTACAAAAAACGAAAGAGAATTCAAGCCTGATTTCGAAGAAGAACTATTTTATAAATGATCTCCAAACCCATATAAAATTGATGTTGCACAATTTCCTGGATGGCGTAATATTTCTGAGGACAAATTAATAAAAATTAATTGTTAATGAAATTAATTAGAATTTGTTCATCACTGGAAATACCTGATTTCTCAACAGCGACCAAAAAACACTGGTAAGAGCAGCAAAACGTTTCGCTGGCCGCGACATTATCCAAAATCAAGTTCATATGAAAGAATTATTTCCCTCTTAATTTGTTCAAATTTTGTGCAACCAAAATCTACCACTAAAAACTATCCATGAGTGTGAAACACCATGCTGGGAACAGCAAAATAATTCGCTGGTTCCCACATTATCCAAAATCAACTCTATATAGGCGCATTATTTTCCTCATCATTTCTTCAAATTTGTGCAATCAACTTTTACCTCCAAAACCTAACCCCTATGTGGAAAAAACTATGGAGTGATCGACCAAATGTTGGGCTGGCCCCGCTATTATCCAAAATAACCTTCATGTGAATAAATCATTTGTGTCCTAATATATTCAAATTAGTGCAACCAAGTTCAATGGCTAAAAATTACTCCCAGTGTGGCAAACATCATGATAGGGCTAGCGAAAAATTTCTCTGCCCTGACATTGTCCAAAATCAACTTTGTATGGGCTCACTATTTCCATCTTAATTTATTTAAATTTGTGCAACCAACGTCTGTCCCTAAAACACATCGACTGTATGGCAAACACAATGGTGGGAGCAGCAAAATGATCTGTTGACAACGGCATTATTAAAAATTCAATTTTATGTAGGTGAATTATTTTAAAATTAAATTGTATATGTTTTTGCAAAAAACTTTAACCCCTAAAAACTAATCCCTATGCGGCAAACACTATGACGGGGAAAGCAAACAGTTTTGCTGGCCCCGATAGGATCCAAAATCAACTGTTTATAAGGGGTGAAACAGGCAAGGATGCACAATAATTGGGATATCATCGACAGTATGTATTAGGACCATTTTGCTAGCCACACAACCCACAAAAATTTAACTTTTTTAAACCAAATATTAAGTGCAGAATTTGTTCAAATTTGTTTAACCAAAATTAAAATTTGTGCATCACCGGTAATACCTGATTAAAAAAACACTGCTGCGGCTAGCGAAACTTTTCTGTGGCACAGGCATGATACAAACTCAACTTTATATAGGCGGAATATTTTCGTCTCTATACTCAGCACCAGCTAATCGTTTGGCTTGTCTTACCTTGGTGTTTTCCGAATAGGGGGTAGTTTTTAGGGGTTGAAGTTTGTTAAAATAATTTAAGCAAACAAGAAAAAAAACAATGCGCCTATGTTAGGTAGAATTTACACAATGTCAGGGCCAGCCAAAGGTTTCGCTGTCCCCACCATAGTGTTTGTCGCACAGGGAGTAGCTTTGAGATGTAGACGTTGGTTTCACTTTGAACAAATAAAGTCGAAAACCATAGGGCCATATAAAGTTAGTTTTTGATAATGCCGGGGTCCGTAAAACGTATCGCTAGATCGGCCATCCTGTTTTTCGCAAAAGGGGGTATTTTTTGTGGTTGAAGTTGTTTGAACAAATTTGAGCTAATTAAGAAGAATATAATTCACCTATATAAAGTTGATTTAGGATATCAACACCGCCGGCGAATTATTTTATTGTTGCCACCATGGTGTTTGGCACACAGGAGTTCGTTTTTAGTGGTAGAATTTGGTTGCACATTTTTTATTTTAAGCATTAGAGGAAATTTCTGCAAGTATATTCATACTTGTATACGTAGACTCAAACAGAGAGAATGAAAAACGAAATACTGTTTGTAAGTTTGAATTTTATTTACTATTGCTTTACTACTTTTAGGGAATACGACACGTTGATTATACGACACGTAGGTCGACAGAGCACGTTTCTCAGGTTGCATTAGTGTGGCGTTAAGAATAATCTTAGCACGTCATGCTATCTTACAGACGTATTTTGCGTTTCCCTCATTATTCCCAGTGTCCTCATAATTCTCGAGAAACTCCGGGAGGAAGATGACGCAGATATCACTTAACAATGCCGTGAGGTACCACACTACCATTATTTCTTTTTGTATAGTCATCGAGTCTCCATAGTGAATAACCTCAGATGAGGGCATTCCAAGACGTTGCATATCAGCATCTTCGAAAATTGGTAATCTATTACCATCAGATGCACTGACAACTCCAAACAAAATTTTGATGAAATTCGTGTACACTGGAAAAATAGCTGTTAGTGAGTAGATAAGAACCTGAGCAAACGTATTTCACGAATTGAAACAATTCCACAAATCCGAAGAGTTTCACAAATTAAAGTAATTCTCTGGAATAATATTTTGGTAAATATATAGACCAAATGGAATGCAAGGTATTCGGAGAATTCAGAGAACTTTTAAAAATGCAGAAGATTTTAACAGAAAGTCAAAGGAATTCAGAAGACTTTGAGAAATTGAAAGGAATTTAGAAAAATTCATTTGTTTTAGATAAATGTAAATTTTAATGTAAGGTAACCTTACTTTTTAATTGAAACCAGGCCACGTAGGAAAATAATAGATTGAATGTGTTTATTTTATCTTTATACGGGTACAGATGACGATGTATCATTCAACTCTGATTCCAGAGAAGAAATATTTCGTGAAAAGCCGCGGATTTTAAATATCATTAGCAAATGAGTGAAGAAGAAAAAAATTTGACCTTGAAATTTCTCCGTTTACCAGATTTGGCCAACCACGGAACATTTATGAATGTTTACCAAGCAGATTTCGTTTTTCGTATACACAATATTGTCGAGGTGATAACATAGGTTTTGTTTAATTAAAATATATACAATTTTAGCCAACTCATCTCAAATTAAGAATTAAGTTATAAAAGGGTAAAGGCGAAGTAAGCCTATTCTTGAACCTACCTATTTAAGAAAAATATGAAATCGTGTTACATGTATCAAATTACTCCCTATTGAAAACCAAAACGGGCATCGCTTCCCATTTTTTTTAAATTTCAAAACTTTAGTGCTATTTTGGGGTTGAAAAGACTCCAAAGAAATTTAAAAATTAAAAATACCACTAATTATAATATCAATGTTTATTGTATTTTTTCTAGCGAATAATCCTTTGAAAAGCGAGTTCCAAAAAAATAGGTTAAAAACAGGCTATTTTGGCGTCACTCTTGATTTGAAACAAAAAAGAAAATAAGTTCATACAACAAGTCAACAAACAAACAAGTCTTCTTTTATAAATCTTATATGTTTTGCGTCATTTGGCTTATTGTTTATAACTTTATTTTTTTAGAGTGATGATAGAAACTTATAATTAGCAGTAGTTGGGGGACTATGTCTTTAAATATCAGAAGGGAATTAAAGGTAGATACTAATATTACAAATATCTATTTTACTTAAAAAAACATACTTCACAAAAAAAGAGATTGTCTAAAACATGAATGTCTCTTACGCCCCTTCCAAAATATCAATCGGTAGTATTCCTTTCCCATACCAGAATTACCACAATTTAAAAGCAACAGAAATTTACATAGACAACGTCCTAGGCGGCTTACTCCACGATTTGATTCCAATTTCTTTTTCTCCTGAATCAGAGCTCTTACGCTTTTTTTCATCCAAAACAAAAGTGGAACAATGGGTAACAAAAAAATACCTCTATGAACTTATACAATTATACATTTCATGCACAGGAATTTCCAAACTTAACTTTATATGAGCGCACTATTTTCGTATGCATTTGTTTAAATTTGGTGATTTGATACGAATTCTGATTCCTTCGGTAGAAATCATTAGGAGTGCATAATCAATATATATCCTGATTCTCTTCGGTAGCGAACGCAGATTCAAACTGGAAGAATAAAAACGAAATATTGTTTTTAAATTTGCCTTTTATTTAACATTGCTTAACAATTTTTCTGGTGACATATTCTTGTAGGAAAAGCGTAGAGCAATCATTGATATGATCTAAATAAATCTCCATTGAACATAAAGCCACGATGGTTTACGAATAAAACTTTAGGTGTTACAACAGGTAAGGGCGTGGTACGTTGATCAGGTCGCATAAGTGTGGCTTTAAAAAAAATGTTGTCACTTCTTTCGATTTTACAGACGTATTTTGCTTCACCCTCATTATTTCTAGTGTCCTGATAATCAGTGCCGGGTTTCATTTCTGCAAAAAAGTGAATGCCGGGAACAACTACAATAAGAGCGGCTCCATGTGGACGATTTTGCAGGCTACGAAACTCATTGGGACCAAGACGAGACAGATTTCCTTTAACAATATCGTGAAGAACAACACTACCATTGATCTTTTTTTGTACAGTCATCAGGGCTCCATCGTGAAGAGCATCTTCTGGGGGCATGAGGAGACGTCGCTCAGCAGCCTCATCGAACATTGGTAAGTTACTACCACCAGGTGCACCGACCACTGTAAAAAACTATTTATGAAACTCGTGTATACTCAAAAAATAAGTAGATTCAGAAGAATTTATAATTGTTTGGAAAATGTATAAACTTCATGAAATGCAAAGTATTCGGAAAATTTATATAACTTTCGAAAATGCAGAAGGTTTGAACAGGAATTTCAAAGAATTCAGGACACTTTGGGAAATCGAGAAAAATTTAGAAAAATCTTTGTTGTTGCCATATGTTACAATATTGAAATCTCTCAACGTGGCACCTAATAATAAAAATTTATACACTTTTTTTTATAAATTTCAAGCTAAAAATAATTGTATAGAATATGGATATTATTTTAAGAATCATTTAAGGCCTCATCGTTACTTTTTTGTTTCCATATGTTACAAGAATGGAATATAGCCATGTGGCAATGAATGCGAAATCTATTTGAAAAATGTCTTTAAATACAAGCTGTTCTTTTGTTAATTCCATACTGTATTTTGAATATATTGAGTATTTGTTTTAGAATAATGTTTATTTTATTAGAAAGTAAGCTTACTTGTAAATTTAAGCCAGGCTATGCAGGAAAATAATATAGTGACAATCTTCATTGTTTCTTCATACGGGTACAGATAACGATAGACAACTTCAGCCTAATTGAGAAGAATCACTATTTTATAAAAAGCCACTGCTTCCAAATATTATTTACAAATAAGTGGAGTGCGACAAATTGTTGACTTTATCGTTTCTCAACTCCAGCAGATCCATTTATCACAGAACATTCATAAATATTTGGGAAACAAATTCTGATTATCGCTACTCTCTTCTCAAGGTAATATCGTATCTTTCTTATCTTGAAAATATACAGAATGTTAGTTGACTCATTTGAAATTATGAGACATTCATTTTTACGTAGCCAAATAGAGATTATAATTGGCAAGCCTATACATAAATTTTTAGGTAAAAAGTTCATTTTAAACAAAACAGAAAATAAGTTCTCAACAGAATAGTTAAATTTGTATCTGGAGAGACTTACTTTAAACTAGAATAATGCTAATTTAACTACAATCAGTTCTCCCAATTTTGCGAACTTCTTTAGCTGCGCCTGCGTTAACCGGGAAACCGGATTGGTTAATATTGGCACGCTGATTTTGAGTCGTATCAATATTTAAACATAATATTCATAATAATAATTAGAAAGTCCATAAACATTAATTTCACAATCCTACAATAAGATTTTGAAGTAAACAATTAAAAACAATTTGATTTTCATTAAAAAGACGTTACGAATTCTGAGTTTAGAGAAAGAAAACATTTTTTTATCACTATGAATAATTTTTTTTTCTGTCCAGTTTCTAAATTAAATTTTGTTTTATTCCCAGTCATGTGACTTAAACCAAAATTACTAAAATAACTAGCATTCAAAAATTAATTTTTAATGAATCTTGGATGCCAATATGATATTCGTATGCATTTTTTTCCGCTGAAACCGAATATGCAACCCGTATAATACCTAAAAGTCAGAGTTTTGACATAACTTTAAGAACACCCTATAAACTTCTAAATCCGCCAAATTTACTTATCCTGTACCATTTTCACTCTCTCTCTTTAATCTGGTAACCGTATCTTGTTTGGGAAAACAGAACAATTTCATGAGTTTTCTTGTGCGACATGGGGATAGATAAGTAACTCTATAATCCTGAAATTCAAAAACACCGTAACCTCCAAACCCTGAAATCATAAGAGTTACGTGAGTGAAGTCATTGTGTGAAGTGAAGAGAAGTTAATCAGTGAAGTCATGAATCAAGGTCTACTTCATTACTATTTTTTGAACCCCTCTTAGACGTCTCTGATACTTCAGTATGCTTGTAGTCTGCCATCTTTTTTGCAATAATTATGGAATTGAATTCTTTTGTGGTAGTTTAACAATTGTGGAATGAAAAGCTACTGCCACTACCACTACGACTACTGCCACTACTACTCCAAGTACTATCCAAGTACCACCACAGTTGTCTGTGGTGGAGGGGAGCCCTACTTGACGCGTCCCCGGGTGGCGGATAGGGGAATGCTCGCTGGAAACAGAGGGTAGGGCTGAAATAAAATAGGCCCCGCGGAC
>JAAAKG020137792.1:0-12812 GCA_010014905.2 Druon quercuslanigerum
TGGTAACATTTCCGTGTACTTGTTTGTGCATTGAAATGGCTGAGGTGCTTCCCCGAACGGGCGCCCGGATCTTCTTGATTCGGTCAAGCTTTATATTGAGGGCGATAATACGCGTAGCCTATAGACTTAAAACAGCGAAAATTTTTCCAAGTTAAATATAGAAGCGGTCGGAATTTTTAGGAGAATAGAGGATGGGTTTATAGTGTCACTGTATAAAAAAGGAGATATGGATAGGCACGAACTTTATGGAGGGATTACGCTAATGAATATGAATACGGCTTACAAATTATACACGATGGTGGTGGATAGATATTCGCGAAGAAGGGATAACAATTTTACGCGTTTTGAGTGAATCTCAGGCGCGTTCGATTTGGTGGATAGGGCGAGGTTGTGAAAAGCAATGGAAGAAAAGGCTGTCGAAAGAAGCCTGATCTAAGGGTAAAGACATATGAAATGACGAAAGATATGCTGAGAGTAGGGGCGTGGATTCCGAAACAGTTCTGGGTGGTAAGGGGCTGAGACAAGGACAATTACCCACCCCAACGCTTTTTGCCTTAAAGGAGATGGTGAATAAGTTGAGAAGATACCTGGATAAGAACCGTGTGGACGAGGAAAAGTCCAAGATTATGGTGTTTAGGAAAGAAGGCGAAAGGGATAAGGGAGGGGAGCGAAAGCGTAAGGGCAAGACGGTACAATAAATGAAAAGGTTTGTATACCTGGGATTTCTGTTTTGGAGGAATGACGGAGTGGATGGGCATACAAAAGAGAGAGAGAGAGAGAGTTAGAATGGCAAATGTGGTGATCAGGTAGGTATGGGGGTTGGGAAAAAAACTGCTTAAAGATGATCTTACAAGAACAAGCATGAAGTGGATGTGTAGGGGTAAAAGGTAAATGAAGAGTTAAATAGAACACAGGAGAGGTGTGTACAAAGGGGACTTGCGAAAATTTATTCTTTTTTCTGTAAGCTATTTTAAATTGTATATAGCTAAAAAAAATGTGTGGACATTATCACGGATACTGTTTAAATAAAGACATTTATAGTTACTGTTAATAAAGTATAAGACGGCGCACATAGTGATTTTTTCAAATAGTAACTTGCTGCCTAGTTTCGGCGAGAAAATAATTTCGCGGAATGCAAATACAATTGTAAATGAATAAATGTTTAGAAAATTATAAAAAAGGCCCGAAGCCAAATTTACAATAAATGTTTGTTTTTTTTTGTAAAAAATTCTAATTCTAATTTTTTGTGTATTTTCAAACCTGCAGAAGAAAAATTTTAAAAAAAGGAAGAAAAATAGGCAGTTTTTAGATTTGGGGGTGTTTTCATACCTTAAACATCGAATTGTAGAAATCATAATTTCTTAGTAACTAAAATCACTAGAGATTTTTTATTCAACTGCGAAGGTATGAAATAACTTTTAAATAAGTAGAGGAAGCGTGCGTATAAAGAATATGTCTTAGAATTGATTTTAAGTTTTTTGTTTTGTTTTGGTAGGTCTGATCGTCAAAATGTGGAACTTTTAGCCAAAATATCAAGGAGGTTTTGAGAAAAAACATTCCCACTGACGGATCGAATAAACAGCATGAATACGCTACAACCAATGAAAAAAGAGTAAGATGAACCTTTAGTTTATCGCACATCGGGTTCTACGTTAAACTTTTCGTGAGAAGGTCACGGAATAATTGCAATAGCTTTTTTTGCAGCGTTAAAAAATTAGGAAAATAAAAAAGCTGTCATTAATATAGGCTGAAGGCGACTTTAAGAGTATCTTCTTTCAGTGGAAGCATACTACTTAAACGACTATTGATGCGGTTAAAGCCGCATTCAGCAGAAGTTATGATATTTTTAAAAATTTTTAAGCTGCTAAAAAAGCTATTGAAATAACTTCGTGATATTCTAATGGCAAATTCCACGTAGAATCCGAATTGCAACAATTTAAATGCCCATCTTGCCAAGTGCAATTGAACACTTCGAAATGATCAACTAATATCCATTGATTTTTATTACCGACATTTTTATACAGGGCAGTCGTGATTTCACAACTAGTAAGAAATTGACCCGGAAGAAGAATTGCATTAAAAAGTATTAAAATTTTTCATTCAACCAGTGGTACCGTGAGAAATATTGAAGACTTCTAGATCCCGTTTTTGTCCTGCCATTTTGAATGTTTACAGCAGTTGAAGTTATATCTTAAATTGAATCCCTAAATCCCTTTCTGTACCTAGCGCCGACCATATTTCGCTGAATACCATAAAGTTACCAAGAAATAGAAAAATTTTAATCCTCTTTCATTTAGCCATTATAAGGTAAAAAGCTTTTTAAAACAAAACATCGGTTATTTTACAATGTCAGGATTAATTTACACACAGAAGGTTCTGGTGAAAAATAATTTTTTGCATTCTTTATCATGATTTTATATTTTTGTAACTTATAATATTTGAACAAACCGAACATTTTAGGATAAGAGATGTATTCTTGTATACAATCGTACTTAATTTCACAAATTTCATGCTTTTGGAGCGCGTTCTAATGCTTCAAATGAAAATTTTATGTTTAATTCATTTAGCTTAATAATGGAAGGCTTCTTACCGGGGAATTAGTTTTGGCGAAATGTTTAGTTAATTAAATCAGTGGAAATGTCATTAAAAACAAATAAATGAAGAATTTTAGCGCCGAACTAGATAACCGAACTGATTTGCTGAGGAGATGTTAAAATACAATAATATGTATATTTTTATAAATATGTGTTTTAAAAGATGATAAACTTTTCTCTGTTATTACTTTAAGTATGAGTACGGCTGATGATCGAGGTTTGCAATGTTAATATTTTATGATAATTCGAAGTTCGTTAGTTCCAATTCCTCGATAATTTGGAGTTGAAGTGTATTGCCAGGGTAATGCTACCAATATAAATAAAGGGTATGTGCTCTTGCAGTTCTCTGTTAAATAAGGCTGAACCCTCAATGCTTTTAAAAGTATGGAGCAGATGACGTATTAAAGACTACCTTTGAGGGAGAAAGTAAAACTTACTTAATGTGTCGAGAAAAGAGTTAAAAAGGAGGAAGAATATTGCTGCTGATTTCGGAATACTTGCCAACTTTCTAACTACCATTTTAAAAATCCATAAGAAGATTTTGTCTGCTGCTGAAAATTGTTGTTTCCAAACAAATCGGAAGCGCATGAAGACATCTCGCTTTAAATTATTGAAAACATTGATAGTGGAATGGATGAAAACCGCTCCAAACCATAATATTCCCTTATCTGGTCCTATTGTGCAAGGTGGGTGACTCGCCATTCAAATTCTCTATATCAGTTTTGTGAAGGACGGCAGAAAATAAAACACTGGCGGCATTAGCGCGACTCTCTAGATTTGAATGGTAAGCTGATTAGAATCATGGGCAATTTGGTATTTTTCGCAGTTTTTGTAATATTTTGTACGTTTCTGAACAATTAAAAAACATTGAGCTTTCTAGAATTTAAAAAAAAACTAAGATTAAAAAGTAGACCGCACATACACTGGAAATGTCGGTTTTTAAGTTTTTGTAATTTTCAAATAGATTAAAATGGTAAAATATAAAGAATACGTCATACAAATTTAAACAAAAAAAGTAAATATTCTGAAATAATATAAAAGTTTTTTTTCTGTTTGCAATTATTTGCAATATTGTATTTATTATTATGTTATAAAAAAATATACCAGAAATTATGAAAATCAAAATGTGTAATATTCAGTATGTTGTATTGATGGTGAAACGGCTGACACGATTATCAGTATTAAATCTATTAACTTCACTGTATATTTAGTTAATTATTTAATTGAAAATTGAAAAAAAGATGGAGATGTAAATTAAATATGGATTAAAGACATCTAAGTATAGCTCCAAACTGTCGATCAGAGTACGACTCAGCCCGCTCAAACGTTGGAAACAAGCAATTAAGCGCGACAAAAAGGAATTTTTTGTTAAACCTGGAAATGTAGTGTGTGAAGATCACTTTGTAAAGGATTAGATAATTTGAAAAAGAAAGTTTTTGCTTCTAATAGAATAGTTATGGTGGTAATTATTACAATTTATTTACACCGACGCTTTCATGACTACATTGATTTTCATATTTTGATATATTCTTCTTGTTAGCGCACTTTTGGTTTGTTGTGATAGTGTGTAAAATTAAAGTTTAAATAGTTTTTGAAATTTTGAAAATATTTTAAGACCCTTTGTATCTTTAAGACAGATGTAAAAGTAACATTAATGACAGTTTTGAATTATCGTTGGTTATACCAGGGATTTTGTTGAGGAGCTTGAGAGGGCGCTGTGTGGGCAGCCTGTGTCACGATAACGGGCGGAACAAGTAGACGGTATTTGTGGCCAAAGTGTACGGATTTGACTATAAAGAATAAAAAACGTTGATTTGAAGTAGAGTATTTCATGCGTGGGTGTTACCTAAAGTTTCTGGTGAAGATAAAACGGGAAAGTCTTTGACCAAAGTATGGATAAAAAAGTGAGTTTATGTCCATTATACGCAGTAATGCGGGAAAAGCACAGGAAGCGTTCGAAGGTGGCGAAATTCTAAGAGAACTACAAGACTCTGGCGAAGATGCGAACCGTAAGCGATGACGGCTGTCAAAAATTGAGAAAGAAATAGCGTCAAACATCAAGAGTGCAAAAGTTCTTAAAAGTTTTCTAAACGTGAGAAATAGTAAGCCAAACGGTAATGAAAAGTTACAATCGCAAGTAAGTGAAATAAGGAAGAATGTGAATTCAGTGGAACCTCAATCGGGAGGAGAAACTCATCATCGAATAATTACCATCGCGAAAATGAGATCAAAAAGCTTAGATAGTTTTTCAAGAACTGAGCTTACTGGTGTAGAAATAACTCTCAAGGCAATCAGGGTGATAGGAAAAGGATCTTTACTCAAAATTTTATCATGGGATGAAAAGAGAAGACTAGAGGACGATTTAACGCCAAGGGAAGTCGAAGTACTTGATTGGATAAGGAGCGAGATGGAGACTGCCCGGAAAAAAGGCAAATCAGGAAATAGCGGTTAAATGAAATGGACCATAGGTGACATTACATTTTTTGGAGCAAGGAAGAAAGAATGATAGAGACATTTCGGAGTGGGTACAACTAGGGAATGCAATGCAGTGTCCTGGAATATAGCTGGAAGCAGCAACATCGCGAAGACCTGGGACTTTTGGAGTAAATATGATCTTGTCATATTCAAAGAAACGTGGCTGGAGCAGCGTTTCTGGAAAGACTTCAGAAGCAGATTGGACTCTGACTACATCTGGTATGGTAAAGCAGCAGTGAGAGAAGATTCAAAAGGTAGGGCGAAAGGGGGGCATTTATTAGGAATAAAAAAAGATTGGTGTTCAGCAGTGAGTGTGAGGGAGTGGGAATATGCCAAAAATTTTAAAATAGTATTGTTATACAACAATGTCGGGACAAAACGTGTAATTAGTGCTATAGGAGTTTTTATAGAAAAGGCTCAGAAAAATGGAGAGAATTTACTTATAGTAGGTGATTGGAATGCGAGAGTGGGAGAAAATCAGTGTGAGGATGAGTAAGGTAGGAAACTAAATGGAGAAGAGAACTGTGTGATAGACAAAAATTGTCTGAGATGTAGAAAGTCTGAAGATAAAGTGGTGAATTCCGAAGAAAGAAAATTGTTGAATCTTTTTGAAAAATATGGACTTGTACTTTTGAATGGTAGAATCAAAGGAGACACCGAAGGAAAATGGACACATATTCGCAAATACGAGGGATGGGTTTTAGACTTTATAATTTACATGGAAGGGGAGGAAGAGTGTCCGGTAAAAGAGGTCAAAGTAGAGTTGAGAATAGAATCGGACCATCTTCCAGTAGCTTTTAGCATGAATTTTTGGAGGGGGAAGAAACGGAAAAGCTAGTATGGGACCCGGAGAAAGAAAGTCAATATGAAAACGAAATGGGAAAACTATGGGAAGAAGTAGCTATGGTGCAAGGGTTGCAGGAAATGTAGGATAGGTTTAAAGCATGTATCTGGGAAGCGGTGAAAAGAGTAGGAATGACTATCGAAGTTGGTAAAAGCAGAAAATTAGAAAATAAGGGAAGGGAAAAAGAGCTTGGCGAAGAGTATACTATCCAGAAAAAAAGGTGTGGTTAAGTCTAAAGAAGTACCTGGAAAGTTAAACACATGGGCATAAGATTAGGCTATAGAAAGAAAAAATAACACTTAGAAGAATAGTTAGAAAGAGAGAAAACTAAGAAGTCTTAGAAAATGTATAAAAAAGTAGGGACATGAGTAGCTTTTGGAAAGCAATAAGGGGATTTAGGCCTAGGAGGAAACAGAGAAAGGGTGCAGGGATAAGAAAAGAGAAGTGGAAAACTCACTTTGAAAATCTGTTACAAGCAGATAAAGGGTTGCTTAGAAATAACCAAAATGTGGGTGTGGATAATCAGGACACTGCTAGGGCCAGCGAGCAGAAAAATCTAGTAAAATCACAGGTTGATTCGGAAAAGGAAAGAGAAAATGTACAGGATGTGCTGAATAACGAAATAGCATTAGAGGAGATAATCAAAAGTATGTAGATAATGAAAAGGGGCAAAGCACCAGGAGAGGATGAAATAACAGTAGAGTTTATCAAAGGAGTTCCATCAGTTTGGGGGGACGAATTTCATCGAATTTTAAATGAGATCTGGAATTCTGGTCTATTAGCCAATGGTTGGGGAAAAGCAATTATATCACCAATATTTAAAGGGGGAAGAGGAGGACACTAGTAACTACAGAGGAGTTTCATTATTAGATGTAGGGTACAAGATTTTAGTATCAGTGATGGACGAGAGAATTAGGGAATGGTTAGAGAGTCATGGTTTGTATAAAAGGACACAGAAGCGACTTTAGAAAGAGGAGATCGACTAGAGACCATATCTTTGTGCTAAATTCATTAATTAATAATAAATTAAAAAAGAAAAAGGTGCAAGTTGTATGCCGTGCTCATAAATTTCAAAAAGGCATTCGACACATTTGATAGAGAACTTCTTTTTAGTAAACTTGGCAGGATGGGCATTGGAGGGAAAATTTTAGTAATGATTAAAACAATATACAGGGAAACAGTCAATAAGGTAATCACGACAGGGGGGACGCTGTCTGATAGTTTCAGGATAGGAAGAGGGGTACGACAAGGATGCCCACTGAGTCTCACTCTTTTTAATATCTTTATCGATAATATAGACGAGATCTGGGAGAGCAGAAACAACGGAGGAACTTACAGACCGTAGTTTCCGTTCAACGAATTCCCGACTGTTTTCCTAGAATTTGACGAGTATTTCGTCGAACATTAAATGCCTCCTGACGTCACGCGGATTTTCTCTATGAACGAGAAGCGTGCGAAGAAGAATTGTATATGGTGTGCACGAGGGCAAGGTCGTCGAGAACAGATAAGAGATTGGTTCTTTGTGCTATTCACAAGGCCAATATGAATATAAATATGATGAGAATCGTCTCTTATTTCGAGCACGATTTTCTTGGACTAAACGTCCTTTCTATTTCTTCCCGTTCTGATTAAATCTTGGGGTCATACAATCTCCAAGAATATTATAGTGAGGTTACTTTTGAAGGGAACCTCATTTCGTCTCCAAAAGTGTGGTTCACCTGCCGACGCATCGCAGTGAAGACACGCTTTCTCGTTGGGAGCGGCTATTTAACCACTCACCTCGCTTTTGGCCAGGTGAGTCCCCACTCCGGTGCTACCAGTGCTATCCTTGCGCTTCGCTACTGGTGGCACATTGCAGAGGCATTTACCGCATATTAGTTATTATATCGGTAAGCCTCATTGGTAAATTTATCGACACGCGATAAATTACCTGCTTCAAAACGGAACTCCTCATTGGTTTACCAATTTCTCATAGGTTTGCTTCTAAATAAGGGGATGTTCCAGATACTATTTTCGCTGCTTTAGATTTCATTGAAAACTTGTGTGAGCGAAAAAGTTACATCAAACAGAAGAAAATGACTGATTTTATTCATACATCTGCTATTTATGGCATACCAAGTGGCCATTTTTCGGGCCGACATATTTATTTAACATAGAATCACCTCTTTTTCTTTACATACTTCTTCATAACAGGCAATAATTTCAAACCAGATAATCATATTGTTTCCTTTTCCTAATTCCTTAACCCCATCACAATTTTTGCGTTTATCTAACATTTTTAGGCATTAAAAGTGCAAAAAAAACGTTGCATAAAGCCCTGATCGAAAATAGTATCACTTTCAAGATAAATTCATATTAGTTTCTATGGAACGTATTATGAACCTACTTAATCGCATTATGTACGATTATATTCTTATTCTCGATACTGCGAGCTTTCGACAATTCGATGTTTCTTTCAAATTCAAAACACTTCATATTATCGAAGTTTCACTGTATTATTTTAGGTTTAAAACATAGAGCAAATTCTTTTTTATCATCAATTTGATAAGTATTTATTACAAATGAAATAATCTCTAAACTTAGTCGCCCTAAAATGAACCTGATAGTAAATATCACCCCAGTACTACAGTCCCCACTCTAGAACACAAAAGTAAGAACCACCACAACTCTTACAGCCGACTCGAGATTCGTTAGGGTAAAAGCGAAACATATGGCTTTCAATTAAAAATATCAAAATTTATCCTCGCTACATAGGCCTACAGTATACTAAACAGAAACTCTAGTGAAATTAATCTGCCAGAGCGTACTACATCTTAGCTCTTTCGCTATCGAATTAAGTTTTAAAATAAATAAAAGGAAGCAAAGTATTATAAAAATATATATCTAGTATATTCCTTCACACAACTAAACTCATTAAAGTAAATTTTTTCCGATAGGAAGGAAACCGGGATGGATTCTTTACAAGATCCTACATAGACACCTATACCTATATTACACCCTACCCAGATACCTAGTAGTATTCTATGGCACCTACGGCTGCACAGAAGTTTTTTTGGTCATCCAAAAGCACCTGGAAACATACGTACTGTTAGGTACTATTAGCTGCGTACTATTAGGTACCATTATACACATTATTAGGTAGGCTCCTATACAGGAACTTATATAGGATCCTGTGTCATTTCCTATAGGTGGAACCCATAAGCGGAACATATATGATCATATGTAAGATCATATTATGATCCTATATAAGAATATACATATTTATATACATGCAGCCATACATACATACAAGTGGGACGATGGTCGTGGGGGCTACAGCGCAGGCTTTGGACCCACTCTGTCGGCTTGCCGGTTCGATTTCCACCTCGCACTCTGGAAGAGCCTCAATGGCCCATGCGGTAAACACTAGCCTAGCAAGGGAGTTGTTCATCTCCGGAGAGTCGTGGGACCGATACCTCTAGATAAAAAGGTTCTCTAAGTACTTAACGCTGTTGCTCTTGGTGGTTCGAAACCCACCTTAAACTCTAGGTCCCCCTCCCACCACAAACTAAGGGTGTGGGAGGTGTATAAAGGATAGGGAAAAAGAAGGTGCAAGAAAAATGTAAGCCTTTAGGGGACACATTAGAAGATTCCATCTAATTAAAAAGTAATACATACACAGACACAGACACATACACACACACACACATATATATATATATATATATATATATATGTGTATATATATAACTTTTCTCCCACGAGATCTGGTAATTATTCTGACAAAGGCCGTGGCGGACCGAAGGAACCGAAAGGAGCGTCCACAAAGTACTCCTAAAGACCCCACTAAGTCCCGTTTCGGCTCCTTAAAAACCTCAAAAAACAGCAATATCAACTTTTAAATTGTTGAAATTCGGATTCTACGTTTAAATTTTGATTAGAAACTCACGAAGTAATCGCAATGCTTTTTTCTGCAGCGTTAAACATTTGAACAAATGTCAATAACTTCTGCTGAAGGTGGCTTCAAGCGCATTCATTATAGCTCAAGTAGTACGTTGCGCATGAAGTTTAAAAATGAAATTCAAATTTGGTAAATGTAAATAAATGTATGTAATAATTAAATTAACGTAAAAAAAGAAGCCAATATTTTAAGTTAGCAAGTAGATTGTAAAAGTTACGTTAGAGTCGTTGAATTTTTACGCAGCGTTGTTGTCTGAGGTTTCCTCTGTGTGGTGCTAGCATCCAGGCAACATTCTGAAAGTTACCGTCGGAACGCTTATTAACAGCTACTAAAAGAAGATGCACTTGAAGCCACCTTCGGTCCATGTTAATGGCAAGTATTTTATTTTCTAAAGTTTATAACACTGCAAGAAAAAGTATTCCCATTACTCCGTAAGTTTCTAATGAACATTTTAGCGTAGAATCCGAATGTCAACCATTTAAAAGTTGATCTTGCTGATTTTTTCTAGTTTTTAAAGAAGGAACCAAAGTGGGGCTCAGTGGGGTGTTCAAGGGTACTTTGTAGAGGCTCCTTTCGGTTCCTTCGGTCCGCCAGGGGGAACACGTGCAGGAACAGTTATAGGATCCCAGGTAAACAGAATGATTTTCTTTCGTATACATAATATAACATAATTCAATACATTTTAGACTGACGTAGATTACATAATTCATAGCATTGCAGGTGTAGCAAAAAACGGTGCTTATAAATGCGAAGATGGAACAAGATATGTGGGTGATTGGAACAGTAAAGGTCTAAGGCATGGAAGTGGTTCCTTGCTTTTACTGGATGGTTCCCGTTACGATGGAGGTTTTCAAAACGGATTATTTTCTAAATTGGGTGTGCTTGTATTCGCAGATGGCGCTAAGTAAGTGTGAGATACCATACTTTTAATTTTACTTTAATATTAATTTTATTGTACTTTTCTTTCATTAAGGCTGTTGGAACGGGGCTCACAAAAATGGTAAAATCTATGAGACACTCAAAACTTACCAGCTGTACTTTATCATATTACCAAGCATGCACTGTCGGTAAAAGTTCCACTCCTCTTGGCGGGAATTTTAAATTGGAATAAAAATGCCACTTGTGTTCTTTATTTTTGTAATGGTTTATTGAGATGTCTTACTTGGTCTCGGAATAGAAAAACTGTGGAAAGTGATAAAAGGATTCCGGCGGGAACTCGCTGGTACTGATTAATAATAATTTTTTAATTAAAAAAAATGATTTATTGAAATATTTACATATCTTCTAATAATCTAAAACGTGCAAAATTGATATGGAAGTGGCGTATTACTTAAAAATCATGGTTCTTTAAATATCGAGATATGGAATAGAAATTATTCTACACAGCAGACGTCAAAAGTAGGAACAAATTTTTACAGGAAAAATTTGTAACAAATAAGCAAATAGCTACATTACCGGCGCCTACTTATTACAAAATTCATTACTCTTATTACTATTATTATACCATCATTTAATTAATTTGATTATTATACAAAGCAGACGTCGAATTTAGTAACAATTTTACAGGAAAAATGTGCAAACTATTTTCTACTTCCTTATTCGCAAATATTCATTGTTCTTAGATATCGACATTGTGCCCTCGGAGATATGCAATGTTAAAAATTAATTAAAATAGAAATCATTCTACATTAATTAAATAATGAACATAAATAATACAAACATGAAACAATAGACAGATTAATTAAATAATAATACAATAATAATTAAACTAATTTTTAATATCTAAGGCTAATGAATCTTTGCGAATAAGGATGTAGAAAATAGTTTTCAAATTTTTCCTGTAAAAATGGTCACTACATTCCACGTCTGCTGTGTAGAATCATTAATTTAATTAATTAATTAAATAATAATAAGACAATAATAATAAAGATAATTTTTAACATTGAATATACTTGATTTGTTTCGAAAAAATAGACAGCATGCGTTTATACCACAACCGTGAAACCTCTTTCGGTGTCGGGAAAATCTTCAGAGTGCATTTTTCAAACCTCAAAGCCAAATTATCATCGACTGCTGGAAAATTTTGAGTGTCACATAGATTTCGCCATTTTTCTGCGCTCCGTTCCCACAGCCTTAAGAAAAGCCGTTTTTCATAAATTTGAAAACTTTCAAGTGGGGCGCTCCATGTCAAAGGCAAAACCTAAGTGGTGAATTTGGCTATTTTTTATTATTTTGTAGTGCTTATGACACTGGACTGTAGTGCCAAACGATAATGCAAAATCTTGAAGTTTTCAAAAGTAAAAGTATAAGTATAAGGCAAGCATTATTCATCCTTATATTTTATTATGAAATCGCCATATATTATGATATATGAAAATATTGATTTGAAAATAACGTAGCATTAAAAAAACAGTTTTAGAATTTCATCTATCATACCCACCCTTTTCTATTGTTTTACTGAGTTTTTTACAAGCTATGGTCCCTTACAAAGCTGAAAATAATCAAAGAAAATTGGCTGACAATTGCTTCAATCTGTTCAAGAAAGAGAATCATAAATTCAGTAAACTGAAATAAATACCAGTGATAAATTTAAATCACACCGATTAGCCTCATAATGATGTTCTTGTGGATAAAAAACGTTCATGATGTTGAAACTAATGAACTCATCACTTAGATAACAATAGGTACGGGTGCATATTAACCGCACGCAATGTGCGCGTCAAATGCGGGTACAATGTGTACTCCTTGATTTTTAGAAAATGCGTTTCATTTGGTGAAAGCGCTGTGCTTTAATAGGTGTGTGCGCATAACAGCCGCGCATATGAGATTTTTCCGTGGAATCTAAATTTTGAGGTAGCAATTAGCAATTACTTTCGAAGACACCTTTATGCTTAGTTTTGAATGTTTTTTACGAAATATTACGAAAAGTTACCAATTTTATTATTATTTAAACATATAT